>JABMCL010000535.1:112500-120000 GCA_018857735.1 Alviniconcha marisindica
CACAACGGATGTGGCCCCTACCCACCAAAGACGGTAGTGCGCGAAAAAACCCCAAACCAAACCAAACCCATTAACCATTTCACTGCCATGCTTGCCGCGCCGTCACTCGGAAAAAGTCCAATGAAAGTACCAAATCTGAAACCATTAAAGCTTTTTTTGCCCCCTTCGCATGAGCGCGTGAAATGATTTATATCAGAATGCACAGTACTGAAAGTAGATTTGTTATAGGACCTTCAAATACGCTGTTTGGAGGAGTGTATGTGGGCACTTTTCAGCCAGGAAATTGGACAGGCTGGGGCAGTGAAGCGGTTAAAAAAGAAAAAGAAAAAAAAGGGTTTCTCGCGCATAGCGCGCAGCTGGCAGTCCAGTATAGTGTAGGTCCATGCCTCTAACACTGTAATCGTGAGCCGGTTTGGCCTAGCGGTAAAGGCGTTAGGCTGGTAAAAGAGGGACCTCGGTTCGAATCTGCTTCGGCTCTCCTTTCTCTTCAAAAGTTGTGGTCTGTGGACACTGTCTTGTGACTCTGTCCCTCACAATTATGAAACGTTAAAATGGCTCTCTTCGCTGCCCACCTTAATGCAGAAGTCATTCTGGTGGTGACAGTGTAGCGATAGGTATACAATCTTCGCTCTCCCCCCCCTCCCCCCCCCCCCCCCCCCCCCTCCATACCCCCCCCCCCCCCCCCCTTCTACCCGTCCCTAATAAGCCTTATGGTTTCTGTGGATGTTAAGCACCATGTTTACTTACACTGTAATATACGCCAAGTTATCTCCTGAGCTGGTCTGGGACCGAATTCCAACATAGGGCGGATGGCGCTCGGGTGTGTGTGTGTGTGTGGGGGGGGGGCGGGGCGGGGGGGGGGGGGGGGGGTGAAAGGGGAAGGGGGGGGGCGGGAAGGAGGAAGTGGGGGGGGGGGGGGGGGGGAGCTTGGATGGGATAGGAAGGTAGGTGCGTAGGTATAAAGGTGGGGGCCTTCTTGTTCTTTCTTTGCTCCCCGCCCTCCCCCCCCCCCCCCCATCCCCCCGGTCCCCGACCCTAATAAGCTTAAGATATCTCGCTTCTGTGGACGTAAAGCAACATGTTTACCTACTTCTTGTTCCTTCAGTGTTGCTTTACGTCCACAGAAACCGTAAGGCTCGTTAGGACGAGGAGCCCAGGACGGTCACCTCGACTTTCACACAGCTCCTCAACCCTGACCCAACTGATCTCGCGCTCTTCGCCAGATAGCTCTACCCACTTAGACAAGCGGAGTAAGCTGCGGCATGCAAAAACTTCGTAGCAAAACAACAGTGCAACTTCAAGGTAGTCTAGCGAGTGCTCCTGCTCAGTATTACCTTTTAACACCTCAGTCTTCTGTCACTATGTAGCATCCTGTGGAATAGGTAGCTATCAATAGCTCTTCAGTTTGAAGCAACAAGCGGTGTTTTCTCGCAACACCAGCGATAGAGTGCATTTTTCGTATTTTTGAAAGTGGATTTTTTTTTTTTAAACTTACGAAAGGTCTGTAAATGGAAAGGAGCTATTACGAATAAAATTATAACCAGCAAACGCACACACACACACACACACACACACACACACACACACACACACACACACACACACACACACACACACACACACACACACACACACACACACACACACACACACACACACACACACACACACACACACACACACACCACAAAGACAGATCACACTCAGAGGAGACCGAGGACCGACCGACCGAGGAACCCCCCCCCCCCCCCCCCCGCCCCCCCACACACACACACACACACCTCCATCCAACACCACCACCCACCCACATTAACACAAAACAACAAACGACAACAACAAAGATGTTTATCGCTTATGATCCGAACTAATTACCTTCCAACTCCTAGGCTCCCCGCCCCTTACGAAACCCGACCACTGTCCAAGCTGGCCATTATCGTCAAGATACACTGACCGTGCAGACGTCAGTTATACGCACAAGAACGTGTTGAAACTTGTCACGGAGCACATGGTGGGTTAATATTCGGCAGGTGCTGTCAGCTACCGCCCATGACACTGCGCGCAGTGCTTGGACGTTGCTTCGTGGACAGTGTGACCAATACTTCTGTCCTTTGTGGTTAGCGAAATTTAAGGCGTTGAGATGAGCTTGTTATTGACCGTTTTCGTTGTTGTTGTTGTTGTTGTTGTTGTTAGCTCCGTTGCGTTTTGTTGTTGATGGTGTTGTGCCGTGAGAATTGTGATGCTGATTTTGACTTGTGATTTAGGACGTCTTTTGAACTGAGAGAAGAAGACAAATTGTGTGTGTGATTCCTCCTGACGTGACCACGTGCGTTTGATGGGACGTTAAATTGCAAGAGCGAACTAACTAACTAACTAACTAACTAACTGACTGACCGACTGACTGACTGACTGACTGACTGACTGACTGACTGACTGATTGACTAACCAACCAACCAACCAACCAACCAACCCACCCACCCACCCACCCACCAACCAACCAACCAACCAACCAACTAACTAACACGCCAAAGGTGGATTCGTATCAATGCCTATTTCCACGTAAAAACAATGTCGATGACGGCAACTTGCAGACAAACACACTGTCCACACGTAACAGGCTGTAGGATATGCATTGGCCCTGTTTTCACGACCGTCAAACGCAATAAAGGTAATACAGGATCCTTCGTCAGTGAACGCATCTTCCTGATCATGACCGTAACATGATGTCGACTGGATCAGTCCACTCTGTTCTCGTCCAGTCGAGTTTTACCACTGTACCGGCGAGACTTCGAGCGAAGTATATTCTCTGCACTGTCTGGAGAGAAAAAAAGGTAAGCTTTTCAGCCACAATTTCGTTGTTGTTGTTCGTAATACTTGTAGTTATCGAGGCTTTGTTTGAAACTGATGATATTTGACACAAATCGCTTACTCTGTCGCTTTATGGGCATATCACCAACCTATCCTAGACCAAGTCTTATATCTATCTATCTATCTATCTATCTATCTATCTATCTATCTATCTATCTATCTATCTATCTATCTATCTATCTATCTAAAACAATCTCATTTAGAGTTGTTTTACTTTTGTAATATTTGCACATAACCATGATGGATGAAGTATAAAAGGGCAGAGTTCAAATCAGTTTATATATATACATATATATATATTATACTTATATAACTATGATATATATAATATATATATATATATATTATATATATATATACTCATCCACGTTTTCCTTCTTTACTCTTGCTAAAAGTTGTGCAAACTATAACACCGAACTTACTTTTGTAATACTTGCACATAACCATGATGGATGAAGTATAAAAGGGCAGAGTTCAAATCAGTTTATATATATACATATTCCACGTTTTCCTTCTTTACTCTTGCTAAAAGTTGTGCAAACTATAACACCCCACAACCCCACGCCGAATTGTCAAATAGTCCAACACTGGGCAACCGAAGAAACTTACCATTGTATCATTGTGATAAAGACGGTATAGTCACCAAACCTCGCAGCGACGACGGTATTACGTCAAAACAAACGGGAACTAAACTTTGACCGAGGCTATCCGGGTAATCCTACGGATAGTCTAATCAACACACACACACACACACACACACACACACACACACACACACACACACACACACACAGTGCACTTACAAACACACACACACACACACACACACACACACACACACACACACACACACACACACACACACACACACACACACACACACACACACACACACACACACAACACACACACACACACACACACACACACACACACACACACACACAACACACACACACACACACACACACACACACACACACACACACACACACACACACACACACACACACACACACACACATACACACTCACTCACTCACCCAGAAGCACACGCTCACGAAGATATTTCTCTGTTCTGTGTCGCTGTCTTAGAAGTAAAGTCGCATAGTTCTTAACGACCAAGTAATTAAAATATTTGCTAAAGTCTGATATTACTAACTGAAAATGTTTTAACCCCCCCCCCCCCCTCCCTTCCTCCCGCCCCCGAAACCTTTGTTTTGAAAAAGCTATGGTTAAAAGAATTATATAAAAAATTTAAAATAATCCTAGCTCATCCTGGCTTTTCTACCTTTTAACGTGTCACGGAGATTTGTGCGACAGTCCGCGACTGGCCAATCAGCGTGCGCCAATATGTCCCCACCATTCGTTCCACTGCTAGTTTCATCCAATAGTTTCATCTGAATCAGTTCCTCTGGGTGAAGTTTCTCTCACGTTGCCTACGGAAGGCGTCAGGTTGACCACACCTAAGTGAGAGAAGGAAACGTTTCAGTTCAGAGCTCAGGAGCTGTGTGAAAGTCCAGGTGGTCGTCTTAGGTTCCCCGTCCCCAATAATCCTTACGGTCTCTGCGGGCTTAAAGGTTTTCAAGGTTTTATTGAGCGTTTTGCCCCTGGGGGCTGGAAAGCGAAGTTACATTCGCGCACGACATTCCTTATGAACAGGTACATGAGTTCTGCTAATACATAACTACCACACTTTATATATATATGGCAAAAAATAAGTGCTCAAACACAAATCAAAGTTGTTATAACTATGTAAGGCTAAGGCGCAAAAATTAAGTTTTTTTTTTTTTTTTTCGTTGTGTTTTGCTATTGGCTTAATCAAAATAACTCAGAGATACAACTAATAAATTGAGCAAGCTTAACATTCTTAGATTTTGACGTCATATTCATGAAGCTACAAAATTTGGACACGTTGGGATGATGGGTATAATATTTACCAAAGCAACATTGAACTAAACGCTGTCAAAGCTCCGGAGCTGTGGGAAAGTCGAGGTGGCCGTCCAGGGCTCCATGTCCCTGATAAGCCTTACGGTCTCTGTGGACGTAAAGCAATGACGATGAAGTGACGCTTAATGTCCTCAGATGTCGGCTGACATATTAGGGACAAGCTGAGACCAAGGCCGAAGCACGGTTCAATAAATCTTTACGTCCACGGAAGCCAGAAGGCTCGTTAGGACGGACAGCCCAGGACGGCCGCCTCGACTCTCACACAGCTCCTGAACTATGACGTAAAGCAACATTGAACCTGAACGTTTAAGCATATCCTTCAAACACGTGGGCGCGTGTTTCGCTTTCGTGGGACCTTACGTCAGCAGGCGGAGGTCTCTTTCTTCCTGGAGGCACGTTTGCGAACAGCCTCGCGGCAGTATCCGTTTGTGACTCTACGTCCCAGCGCTGTACTGAATCGGTCAGCAGAGGTTTGGCATTGGACTTTGCGAACACAAAACGACGCTGCGAATCAGTAGCGGGCGGCGTGATCGCCTGAAAGCGAGCAGTTGATAAGGCTCATTGATTTACCTGCCAGGTTACGCGCCGTTTCACGAAACTCCGGTAGTCTTTCAGTTATCGTTCCCCGCCAGCTTGAGTGAGAGGCGCGATGAAGAGGAGGTATTCCGTGGCGCTGGTCGTGCTTGGGGTGACGGGGGTTCTTCTCTTCGTGGCCACGTGCAGCTTCAGCCCCATTCTGCAGCGCATCGTTCAGCTGAAGATGCGGCAGGTGAGTGCGTACCTTCCGGAGGGACCGCAGACGGGCTGCTGCGCTGCTTGGTTGGTTGTTTCCCCTTCAACCTCCTCTTCTTCTTCTTCTTCTTCTTCTTCTTGGTCCAGTGATGTGATTCTTTGCTTCTTCTTCTTCTTCTTCTTCTTCTTCTTCTTCTTCTTCTCGTCCTCGTTCTCGTCCTCTTCCTCCTCCTCCTCCTCGTCCTCTTCCTCCTCCTCCTCCTCCTCCTCTTCTTCTTCTTCTTCTTTTTCTCGTCCTCGTCCTCGTCCTCCTCGTCCTCGTCCTCTTCCTCCTCCTCCTCCACTTCTTCTTCTTCTTCTTCTTCTTCTTCTTCTCGTCCTCGTCTCCTCCTCCTTCTCTTCTTCCTTCGTCTTCTTCTTCTCGTCCTCGTTCTCCTCCTCGTCGTCCTCTTCCTCCTCCTCCTCTTCTCTTCCTCTTTTCTCTTCTTTCTTCCCTTCTTCTCTCCCTCCCCCTTTCCCCCTTTCTCCTTTCTTTTTCTTCTTCTTCTTCTCGTTCTCGTCCTCGTCGTCCTTTTCCTCCTCCTCCTGCTCCTCCTTCGCCTCCTCCTCCTTCTTCTTCTTCTTCTTCTTCTTCTGGTCCTCGTTCTCGTCCTCGTCCTCCTCGTCCTCGTCCTCCTCCTCTTCGTCTCCTTCTTCTTGTCCTCGTCGTCCTCCTCCTCCTCCTCCTTCTTCTTCTTCTCGTTCTCGTCCTCGTCCTCCTAGTCCTTTTCCTCCTCCTCCTGCTCCTCCTTCGCCTCCTCCTCCTGCTTCTTCTTCTTCTTCTTCGTCTCTTTCCTCGTCCTCCTCGTCCTTTTCCTCCTCCTCCTGCTCCTCCTTCGCCTCCTCCTCCTCCTCCTTCTTCTTCTTCTCGTTCTCGTCCTCGTCCTCCTAGTCCTTTTCCTCCTCCTCCTGCTCCTCCTTCGCCTCCTCCTCCTTCTTCTTCTTCTCTGGTCCTCGTTCCCGTCCTCGTCCTCGTCCTCCTCCTCTTCGTCTTCTTCTTCTTGTCCTCGTCCTCCACCTCCTCCTTCTTCAGAATATTTTTTTCCCAAGCACATCATTGTGAGGCTTTTATTCGAAACAACAGGATCCGTCCTCTGCATGTTACGACACATTTCACTCACACTCACACTTCTTCGCATAGTTAAGGTACATGTGGTAGCTTCATGTACTGACTATGATCACTGTATGATCACTGTATCAAAACCACACAAATAAACACAATGATATGTATCTCAATGATCATATGTCCGGACGTGTTGCGCACTGAGCAGTAGTATAGATACAAAGTAGTAATAGTCATTGCAAGTGGTGTGATTCTTGATGAATTTATGAATGATGTTTGTAACAATACCTCTCCTTTTCTTCTTCTTCTTCTTTGAGGACTTTGACACTTTATGGGGTTATGAAGTGCTTTGTGAAGGCCCCCCCCCCCCCCCCCCCCCTCCCCCCCCCCCCCCCCCCACACACACACAGCCACACACCCCCACACCCCCAAAAGAAGACGAAGAAGAAGAAGAAGAAGAAGGAATTGCGGGGTAATTCTGGTGCTTCCGTAATCAATCCACCTGTTGTTGTTTTGTATGTAACTCATTGGCCTATATTGATACCTTGGTAATTGTAAGATCAGCCTATTGTCACTGATGTGAAAAGACTTTAAATTAAAAAGGAAGAAGAAGAATTGAACATTGTTTGCTGTTGTTTTCTTCTCTTCCTAAATGTACACGGCACAGGAAAGTAAACAGTAATTTCATACCTCAATCTTGATAACCGCAGTGGGTAACGGCGGACGCAGAAATTGAGGTCCCCTCTGTTGAGAACCCATAACTGACAAATGTTCTCCCTTTAAAGCGTGGAGTAGAGGTCGGAATATAGCCACACATGCTTCGCCCACTGCCAGGAATGTCTTCGGTTGAC
>JABMCL010000535.1:142500-162500 GCA_018857735.1 Alviniconcha marisindica
TCATTTCTAGTCAATATCATCCCAGGTGCTTACACATCTACATATAGTTTTCTTCTGTTAATAGCATGGAAAATGAACTTTGAAAGCAGTCGACAACCTTTAGTGTTTTTCCTTCTCAATATGTTCTGTAACGACTGAATACCTTTTTGTTCAAGGAATCTGTTTCTTAGATCCGTGTACAGAGGACAAACCAAAAGGAAGTGATCTTCATTTTCAACCTGGTTTTGCAAAATACACAGTTTTTGTTTGTAGGACAGTCACTGTATCTGTACATATTGCTATTTATTGGAAGTACACCAAGTCGGAATTGCGTCAGTGCTACTCTGAAACAATATATAACTGATAAATATTGTTCTGCTCCAAACATAACTTTGAAAGAACGATACATTTCATATCTTTCTTTGTCTCTGATGTCAGCAGTCCACTCCTGGGTGAACATGTCTAACAATCTTTGCTTGAAGACATACAAAAATGATTTGACGTCTCCAACGCCTTGCTGTAACCATACAAAGTAAAAGCCAGTTTTACACAGGAGAGAGAGAGAGAGAGAGAGAGAGAGAGAGAGAGAGAGAGAGAGAGAGAGAGAGAGAGAGAAGAAGAAGAAGAAGAAGAAGAAGAAGAAGAAGGAAGAAGAAGAAGGAGAAATAAAATAACAGAAACATTTTTATTTTTTTAACGATTTTTACTTTGTTTCACACCTGGAAACAGGCCATGTACAACATGGACCACCAACTCTTTCATTTCATCTAAGGACAGTCCACCAACGTTAACAGGAGAGGAGGATGGGGCGGGATGTGGTTCAACTGACTGAGCATCACACCAAAGAGTCTGGCGTAATGCAGACAGACGTTCAGACTCCTCGGTCCGGCAAGGGATGTTTCTCCCAGAGTTATCTTCCTGTGTAGACTTTCTTATGGCGCTTGTACAGCCCCCCCCGTGTCAGTTGCCTGCATCAACAGCTGTGTGTTCGTTAAAAAAACCGAACACTGGCAGCCATACCATTGTTTCATTGTTTGGACACACGTAAATACTACACACACTGGTAGAATTGGGTATTGCTTATCTTGTGGCTGCTATAGCCAACCCACGTATGGCGAACTGAATTACCCACAAGAATTATTTTTTTTTACAAAAGATGATGAAGTACTTGTAAAACAGAGAGGAAAAAGGGGAGAGCAAAAACAAAAACAAAAAACAAACAAACATTTTAATGAGAAAAAGGGGTGGGTGAGTGGGTGAGGGGGGGACTGCTAAAATTTCGGGTGCTAACATGAAACTTTTATCACCAAGGCACCATAACCTGTAATTCTATTTAAAATATATCATTTTGTTAGTTGTTTTGTTTTGGTCTTTTTGTGCATCAAACTTTGTTCAAATCTTTGATTTCAGTGGGGAAAAAAGAAAGAAAAAAGAAATCTGCACAGCTCCATATGTCACATCATTGAATATTATCACCCACTTGATATATTGTCCAGATCAGTTCAGAGTATCTACACACTCAGAAAAACCCATATGTGCTCAAACCCTTCTCTCTGAAATTCCCCCCTTGTTGCTTCTCAAAGCTCCAAAAGAGAAAAAGAAGAACAAATCTCTAGTAGAAAAAAACGCACGAACACATACACATACAAACATGCATGAGCAGACACACATCCGAACACACCTACTGACTTATCCAGTAATCATACACAAAATTCACTCTTTTAATTCTTCAAAACATAATTATTAGAATCACTAGTCAATGGCCATAGATACAATGATGGGCTGCAACGAATAAACCCTAGTTGCTGTCCCAAACATCTCCGTACTGGTTCTTCTGTTGTCCTGAAACAAACAAACAAACAAAGTTGACATAGGTCAAACAAACAAACAAATTGTAAACCAAATATCTTCATACTGATTCCAAACTGAACATGAAGAAATACATCATCAAAACAACTGTTGTGTCCAAAAACCAACTTAAATGCATCAGTATGATCTGCCAGTATTTCATGGAAGATTTTCATGTAACTGAATGCCTGAACAAGGACCACACATCCATGAACACCACTTCCGCTCGATTTTTTGGGGGGTTCCAGACAAGGTTCCACTGTGCCACTATCGAGCATGTTTTACATGCACCACATTCCAAAGAAAATAGCGACGTTAAAGCTTTTGTAACACTCATCTGGCTGGCATGACAATGATCATCACAGACGCATTTTTTTTTAACGGAGTAAAACAACAATAGCCAGCAAGAAATTGAACTGTCCTTCCACAATGATCATCACAGATGCATTTTTTTTTTTTAAAGAGTAAAGCAACAACAAAAGCCAGCAAGAACTCGAACTGCCCCTCCACTTGCTGCAGACATACAAGGTAAGACAGTCTGAACCGCCCACAAAAGATTAGTGAAGCGCTGCTGTGATTTTCACCATAACCATTTGACACCCTTTCCCAATTACAGTAACTTTGCTACCTGGACAGCTGTGTCATCAATAATGGCCCCCAAAGAAGTAAGTAAACATGGCGCTTAATGTTCACAGAAACCATAAGGCTTATTAGGGACGGGGAGAAGGGGGGTGGGGGAGGGGGCATGGAGGGGGGAGAAGAGGGAGGTTATATGCATATTGCTATACTGTCACCATCAGAATGATTCCTGCATTAAGATGGGCAGAACCATTTTAATGTTTGAAGACAGGGTCCACAGACCATGACTTTTGACTCGAAAGGAGAGCTGACGTCGCTTTGAACCAAGGTCCCTCAGCTCACCAGCCTAACGCCATATGGCTAGATATTGCAAATGGAACAGTCTACCTACCTCACCCTACCTCTAGAGCTGTTATAAACCTTATCTCTAGAACTGTCACAGCCCCTACCTCTAGAACTGTCACAGCCCCTACCTCTGGAACTGTCACAGCCCCTACCTCTGGAACTGTCACAGCCCCTACCTCTGGAACTGTCACAGCCCCTACCTCTGGAACTGTCACAGCCCCTACCTCTGGAACTGTCACAGCCCCTACCTCTGGAACTGTCACAGCCCCTACCTCTAGAACTGTCACAGCCCCTACCCCTGGAACTGTCACAACCCCTACCCCTGGAACTGTCACAGCCCCTACCCCTGGAACTGTCACAGCCCCTACCTCCGGAACTGTCACAGCCCCTACCTCCGGAACTGTCACAGCCCCTACCTCCGGAACTGTCACAGCCCCTACCTCCGGAACTGTCACAGCCCCTACCTCTGGAACTGTCACAGCCCCTACCTCTGGAACTGTCACAGCCCCTACCTCTGGAACTGTCACAGCCCCTACCCCTGGAACTGTCACAGCCCCTACCCCTGGAACTGTCACAGCCCCTACCCCTGGAACTGTCACAGCCCCTACCTCTGGAACTGTCACAGCCCCTACCTCCGGAACTGTCACAGCCCCTACCTCCGGAACTGTCACAGCCCCTACCTCCGGAACTGTCACAGCCCCTACCTCCGGAACTGTCACAGCCCCTACCTCCGGAACTGTCACAGCCCCTACCTCCGGAACTGTCACAGCCCCTACCTCCGGAACTGTCACAGCCCCTACCTCCGGAACTGTCACAGCCCCTACCTCCGGAACTGTCACAGCCCCTACCTCCGGAACTGTCACAGCCCCTACCTCCGGAACTGTCACAGCCCCTACCTCCGGAACTGTCACAGCCCCTACCTCCGGAACTGTCACAGCCCCTACCTCCGGAACTGTCATAGCCCCTACCTCTGGAACTGTCATAACCCCTACCTCTGGAACTGTCATAAACCCTACCTCTAGAACTGTCATAAACCCTACCTCTAGAACCGTCATAACCCCTACCTCTAGAACTGTCACAGCCCCTACCTGTGGAACTGTCACAGCCCCTACCTCTAGAACTGGCATAACCTCTACCCCTGGAACTGTCACAGCCCCTACCTCTAGAACCGGCACTGTCAAAAGCTCTTCCAGGAGACGGTGGAGGCGGTGCATCCCAGACCTTCCTGGAGTCAGAGGGTGCTGATGGCTCAGCGGGTGGGACAGGCGCCCTGGAAGGATGGGGTGACGGGAAGGGACGCTGGCGGAAAGGACTGCTGGGCGAGGTAGCCACGGAACGTTCGTACTCCTGCCGATTTTGCTGACGCAGTTCCTCATAGGTTAGCGTTCGCTGAGAAGCGGGGACTGCTTCATCGAGTGGTTTCACTGCAATTGCAAGGAAGTGAGACTGGTTACAGGAGATGGTGCAAAAAACAACAACAACAAAAACAAGAATGGCTGCTAGTGTTTGCTACATTGCTAGCATTTGTGAACAAGATCCAAACACATAAAAGGTTCAAAAGAACGTTTATTTCTTAGGACAAGGTAGGTAGGTAGTGTTGCTTAATGTCCTCAGATGTTGGTTGACATATTAGGGACAAGCTGCGACCAATGCTGAAGCATGGTTCAATATATAGCTTTACCTCCATGGAAACCAGAAGGCTCAATAGGACGGACAGCCCAGGATGGCCACCTCGACTCTCACACAGCTCCTGAACTATGAGTGTTCTTAGGACAAAAGAACTTTTATTTTTTAGGACAAAAACCCAGTCTGCAAATTTTGGGGGTAATCCCCTTTGTCAAGCTACAAAATGACACTTGAACAACAGTTAAACGGTGAAAAACAATGAAAAATGAGAAGAAAAATCATTTTTTTGGTTGAGCTATGTTGTTTCCTGTCCAGTGTCCAGATAAGTTAGTTCGCTTCTCATCTCATTTTTGCTTTCACCATTTAAAGTTACTGTTGTTTTAAGTGTCGTTTCGTAGCTTGACAAAGGGGGCTTAGCCTGAAAATGTGCAGACTGTGTTTTTGTTCTCATAAATAAGCACTCTTTTGAACCTTTTATGTGTTTGGATCCTGAGATGGTGTAATGTTTGGAACAACTGAACCATAGTTTGACGCTACTCAAGAGGTGGCATTAACCTGTAGCTCTGGCCTTCCTGCAACTATCAGCTTACACAAGTTACAAAACTAATTATGGTTTGGGCAACGGCAACATTAGCAAACCAATTTTTTGGCATCACGCTCCAGCTAACGATCGTGCACCACCATACCAAGTTTGGTTACAAAAGGTCGAGTGGTTCTGAGGTATCTTTCTCTCGACAAAGCCTGGAGATATGTACGGTGGGTCAGGACACACGGACATGGGGATTCCAGTTTACCCCGCCCCCCTAACTGTGTTATGGGGGATAAACAAACACACACACACACACACGCACACACACACACAAGCACACACACACACACACACAAACACACACGTGTGTGCGCGCACACACACACACTAACGCACAGATACACGCATAAACAGAATCTCACTACCCTTCAGCTTCCTCTCCCCCCTCACTCCTCCTTCTCTCTCTCTTTCTCTCTTGGGGGATAAACATACAGACACACACTGACGCACGCACACACACACACACACAAACACAGGCGTGTGTACATGCATGTGTGCATGCACAAAACACACACACATAAATGTAACAGTGATATTTTGCAGGGTTCCAGTTTGGTGTTGCTTTACGTCCACAAAGACTGTGTAGACTATTAGAGCCTGTACTTTGCTAGGTTATCATTATGTAGCTTATTTGGATCTAGGTCAAGAATTGAGTGGGGATAATTAATTGTATTTAGTATGCTGTTTGGAGGGAATTTCTTCATTAGAATTTAGATGTAGTCTTGGTTGTCAGTGTACTAGTTCATGACAAATATTGTTGTGAGAGTAGGAGGGTGGGTTCTGCTAAGTTAATGAAATAATTGTGATGTTTAGTATTTTTCAGTATTCGGGTGACAGAGTTCTGTCCCCTGAGTTCCTCTAGAACTACTTATGATGTCATCATCGAAGTGATGTCATAATGTTATGCAAAAAAAAGTGTTTTTACATCACAGGTCATCAGCTAGCCATGCCCTAACCCACAACTTTCTGGGGGCTTTTATCAAACTGTTAAGGGTAAAAAAGAAAAAAAGAAAAAAAAAGACATATATATATATATATATATACACCAACAACGATAACAACTACAACTACGACTTTAATAAACCAAGGCTACAGACCATCATTGTTGGTGTTCAGTGTTTAGTCATTATGGTATGAACGAACCCGCCAGCGGCAAGAAAATCTACATTTAAACTACCACCCCCGCAACACATATACACGAACACACACACACACACACACACCTGTAACTGAAGAAAGAATAATGGTAACTTGCCTTCCCTGTCCATGGTGGGTCGCAGATTGTCATCCAGTTCCCGCACAGCGCTGGGCTGTGTGTCCGAGGACACGTCGATGCTGCTGTACTCCTCACGCATTTTGCTAGCTTGTTGTGTGTAGCCAAACCCAGGTCCTGCATCTGTACTCATCTCGCTGCAAAACAAAAACATGGCCTGTCACTTTGTGCTGCAAGATATGTGCTGCAAGGGTATTTGTGCTGCAAGATCTGTGCTGCAAGGGTCTTTGTGCTGCAGGGGTCTTTGTGCTGTAAGATCTGTGCTGCAAGGGTCTTTGCGCTGCAAGATCTGTGCTGCAGGGGTCTTTGTGCTGCAAGATCTGTGCTGCAAGGGTCTCTGTGCAACAAGGGTCTTTGTGCTGCAAGATCTGTGCTGCAGGGGTCATTGTGCTGCAAGGGTCTTTGTGCTGCAAGGGTCTTTGTGCTGCAAGGGTCTTTGTGCTGCAAGATCTGTGCTGCAGGGGTCATTGTGCTGCAAGGGTCTTTGTGCTGCAAGGGTCTTTGTGCTGCAAGGGCCTTTGTGCTGCAAGATATGTGCTGCAAAGGTCTTTGTGCTGCAAGATATGTGCTGCAAAGGCCTTTGTGCTGTAAGGGTCATTGAGCTGCAAGGGTCTTTGTGCTGCAAGGGTCTTTGTGCTGCAAGATATGTGCTGAAAAGGTCTTTGTGATGCAAGATATGTGCTGCAAAGGTCTTTGTGCTGCAAGATCTGTGCTGCAGGGGTCATTGTGCTGCAAGGGTCATTGTGCTGCAAGGGTCTTTGTGCTGCACATATATGTGCTGCAAAGGGCTTTGTGCTGTAAGGGTCTTTGTGCTGCAAGGGTCTTTGTGCTGCAAGATATGTGCTGAAAAGGTCTTTGTGATGCAAGGGTCATTGTGCTGCAAGGATCTTTGTGCTGCAAGATCTGTGCTGCAAGGGTCTTTGTGCTGCAAGACCTGTGCTGCAGGGGTCTTCATGCTGCAATATTTGTGCTGCTAGGGTCTTTGTGCTGCAGGATCTGTGCTGCAAAGGTCTTTGTGCTGCAAGATATGACCTGCTTGGCAATGGGGCTGTACTGTTGTTGTGGGGTGTGATTGTGACAATAAATGTATGACCATAAATCATAAACGTACCCTTTTTGTCCACTGTGGTTTTGTTCAGGTCTTTTCTTCTCTCTCTCTCTTTTGTTAATCGTCAAGACTCAGTTGTTCTGGTTTTGATGAAAACGCAAAACAAAAGCTGATCTGGTGCTAGATATATGTTAAAAACTCTAACCCTAAACTCCAAAGAACAACCCTACAAAGAGCAAGCATAAAAGCACTGAGTGCATCAAACATCAGCTGAAAACACATCTCTTGTCTGAATCCTCGTTAGAATTAATATAATTTCCAGGGTTTCTCCAAACTGTTCACTTGGAAAATCTGAAACAAAAATGACTGCCAGAAATGTGCGTTTTTTAACAAAATCCAAACACATAAAAGGCTCACAAGTGCACTATTTATCAGGACAAAACACTTTATAAATAGCATTCTTTAGAACCTTTCATGTGTTTGGATCTTGTTCACTCTGAAATTCACAACCTTTCAAGACCATTTTCTGTTCAAAATGCAAAGACAAATTAAACTCTGATCACTCACCTGAAAGTCCTACTCACCTTTAGCTCATCATGATTCATATGTGCTAAAGACCGTACACCCTTCACTTCACAGTTCACATGCCCCGGTATTCCCATTTTAATTTATATCGTCCAAAATATGAAGCTATCTGTTATTCTCAAAGGCAAGGAGTTATTTCATTTATTGTCTTTTCAATTTGGTGGAGAAGTCAAAATCGACAAAATTTCAATGATCTCACTTTAATTAATCATCTTTGACAGACGTTCAAGGCCTTGAACATAGCAGATCAGTTACAATTTTCCCATTCTTTCAAAGACCACACGATTTTGACAGACGTTCAAGGCCTTGAACATGGCAGATCAGTTTCAATTTTCCCAAACTTTCAAAGACCACAGGATTTGGACCGACTTTCAAGGACTTGAACATGGCAGATCAGTTTCAATTTCTCCAAACTTTCAAAGGCCTTGACCATTTTGCTTCATGTCCACAGAAGCCAGGTTGCGGGGAGAAGAGGATGAAAGAGTGAAGGCTCGACCGTGGATACCGCCCCCAAAAAGACCAGAGAGACAACGAAAGTGTTAAGGCGGTGCCCCCTCGCCATTGCGCAGCGATTAGTGCACTGCGCAGTTAACCGCCATCCTGGGCAGAGTCACAAAGAGAATGTCCGTTGCACTGCTGTTGAGAAACAACCCGAAGCAAAAGAAGTCCAATTTTCGCAGCCCAGCTCCACCTCCCTGCTCATGATCTCTTCTGGGCTAACTTGAGGGTCCAGCTCCACCTCCCTGCTCATGATCTCTTCTGGGCTAACTTGAGGGTCCAGCTCCACCTCCCTCCTCTTGATCTTGCCTGGAAACCTGATTTCAAAGACCACAGGAACCCTGTTTTTAAAGGGGGAAGGAGGTGGGGAGACAGCAGCCTCCACAAGACTGACCTGTCAGACACCGTCGCCATTCCCCGACTCTTGCGGACAGACTCCGCCAGATTGCTGTTTGGGAGTTTTTGCAGGATCTTCTGTTGACAGGTGTTCTGGTACGACAGCTTGCCCATGATGTAGGCCAAAAAGACAGCGCCTTCAATCACAAGGGGTTCACTGGTATAGTTCCTGCCATTATTGTTATCAATAACTGTTCTCATGTAACCCATGACATTCAGTGTTCTCATGTAATCCACGACATTCAGTGTTCTCACGTAATCCACGACATTCAGTGTTCTCACGTAACCCATGACATTCAGTGTTCTTATGTAGCCCACGACATTCAGTGTTCTCACGTAACCCACGACATTCAGTGTTCTCACGTAACCCACAACATTCAGTGTTCGCACGTAACCCACGACATTCAGTGTTCTTATGTAGCCCACGACATTGAGTGTTCTCATGTAACCCACGACTTCCATAGTGACTGGGAAGCTTGTAATGTCCTACTATGTTCAGAATGTTGTAATGTTCAAAACTCAACTCAAAACCACACTATTCCTCTTAGCCCATGGACCAAACTCCTAAAACAAATTTGCCACCAATCTACCCCCCCCCCCCCCCCCCCCCCTCTCACTCAATCCCCCTCTTCTGCTGACCTACCTGTATCGATGTGTGCACGCTGCATACAAGCCTGTTTGCATGTGCATGTGTGAGTGTGTGTGAATGTGTATGTGTGTGTGTGTGTGTATGTGTGTACGTGTATGTGTGTGTGTGTGTGTGTGTGTGTGTGTGTGTGTGTGTGTGTGTGTGTGCATGCATGCGTGTGTGTGTGTGTGTGTGTGTGTGTGTGTGTGCATGCATGCGTGTATGTGTGTGTGTGTGTGTATGTATGTATGTATGTGTGTGTGTGTGTGTGTGTGTGTGTGTGTGTATGTGTATGTGTGTGTGTGTGTGTGCATGCATGCGTGTATGTGTGCATGTGCGCTCACGTGTGCACTGATGCATATGTTTGTGTGTGAGCTAGGAAAGAAGTGAATGTATAACCTTTTAAATTTTATTTAATGTTGTACTTGTAGCATGTTGTCATTATTTTTTGCTTCTGTGCACGCCTTGGGCTGTTGAAATATTTTTGGTAGGTAGGGTGCTTGCATATTTACATTATTATTATTATTATTACTAATACTATGTACCAGACAATGTGCAAGCAATACAAACTGCCATGTTTCTGAGTACTAATACTAACAGACATGCCTACCCATGGTTGTCAGCTTATGCCTATCGCAAAAGACAGCGCGTATATATATATATAACACAATTAATATCAAGGCATGATATGATTATACCAGCAGTTTTTAGCCTAGACCTATCAGTATCATAAAAGACATTGTGCAATTGTAAATTAATACAGACATACTATGATCAGCCACGTTTTTTAGCTTAGGTCCATCATAAAACACCATGCGGCATGTGTAATACTAATAGTATTAGTAACACACACAGATATAAATACCCATGGTTTTCACCATAGGCCCATCATAAAACACCATGCGGCATGTGTAATACTAATAGTATTAGTAACACACAGAGATATAAATACCCATGGTTTTCACCATAGGTCCATCATAAAACACCATGTGGCATGTGTAATACTAATAGTATTAGTAACACACAGAGATATAAATACCCATGGTTTTCACCATAGGCCATCATAAAACACCATGTGGCATGTGTAACACTAATAGTATTAGTAACACACAGAGATATAAATACCCATGGTTTTCATCATAAAACACCATGCGGCATGTGTAATACTAATAGTATTAGTAACACACAGAGATATAAATACCCATGGTTTTCACCATAGGCCCATCATAAAAGTTTAAAACACCATGCGGCATGTGTAATACTAATAGTATTAGTAACACACAGAGATATAAATACCCATGGTTTTCACCATAGGCCCATCATAAAACACCATGTGGCATGTGTAATACTAATAGTATTAGTAACACACACAGATATAAATACCCATGGTTTTCACCATAGGTCCATCATAAAACACCATGCGGCATGTGTAATACTAATAGTATTAGTAACACACAGAGATATAAATACCCATGGTTTTCACCATAGGTCCATCATAAAGCAACGTTTGTAATACTGATAGTAATACAGATATAATTACGCATGGTTTTCACCATAGGTCCATCATAAAACACCGTTTGTAATACTGATAGTAATACAGAGATATAATTACCCATGGTTTTCACCATAGGTCCATCATAAAACACCGTTTGTAATACTGATAGTAATACAGAGATATAATTACCCATGGTTTTCACCATAGGTCCATCATAAAACACCGTTTGTAATACTGATAGTAATACAGAGATATAATTACGCATGGTTTTCACCATAGGTCCATCATAAAACACCGTTTGTAATACTGATAGTAATACAGAGATATAATTATGCATGGTTTTCACCATAGGTCCATCATAAAGCACCGTTTGTAATACTGATAGTAATACAGAGATATAATTACGCATGGTTTTCACCATAGGTCCATCATAAAACACCGTTTGTAATACTGATAGTGATAGTAATACAGATATAATTACGCATGGTTTTCACCATAGGTCCATCATAAAACACCGTTTGTAATACTGATAGTAATTCAGAGTTATAATTACGGATGGTTTTCACCATAGGTCCATCATAAAACACTGTTTGTAATACTGATAGTAATACAGAGATATAATTACGCATGGTTTTCACCATAGGTCCATCACAAAACACCATTTGTAATACTGATGGTAATAGAGAGATATAATTACCCATGGTTTTCAGCGTAGCTCCATAGCGAGGGTGTGGCTTAAGGTGTCCTACATAAAAGACAATGGCACATAAAATCAGTCAGTATATTGCAAACATTTTCACTGTTACCGTACAACTACTGCTACTATTGCACTAGTAATAGTACTACCACTACTTCTGAAGTGTTACTACACAACTAATAGTTTGAGATGTTTTCACAGATGCACAGAACATGAACAAACTGCCCCACAAAATAATAATGTATTCTATTAATAGTATTATATATATATATATATATATATATATATATATCATATGCAGTATTCTTTTATATATATGTATTTTTTTTTTTTTTTTTTTATTTTTTTTATTTTTATATATATCATTAGCATTATATATATATATATATATATATATATATATATGTGTTTCAATATATATATATAAAACCTTATATATAAACATAATTTCCATAGCTAAGGTCTGCAAATGGTGACTTGGTTGTGCTGAGAATAAAAGATGTTTAAACAAATATTTTGTCATTAGTATTGGGTTGAATGTGTGTGAAAATGAACAAGGATATAGCTGAAATAATAGCAGCAGAAATTTTGAAGCGGTTTGGGAAATATGTCCGTTAAAGTGTGATTTTACTGCTGAAATTCAACCACGAAAAGCGGACAGTGGCACAGAGCCCGTCTCTGTCGGCGTGGTTTGGTTAAAGAAAACAAGGAAAAGTTATATTTATCACATCTGTTATGTTCGCGAAAGATCATTTTACAAGATCCATGCATCGAAAAACTTCCACTAAATTATGCATTTGTAAAAAGCATATCGAACTTTATTTGATCGGACGTCATCTATGTCGCAATACGAAACGCGAACTTTCGACAACGGGCTGAAAACAACTCTGACCCTTGACATGAGCGGAAGTGACGTCATATGCACATCAGACTCGCGGTCAATCAGTCAGCAGCTTTGAAAAGATTTAACCAAACAACTTTTGTTACATTAACCAAATTTGCCGCTCCTCAAATATTGTCGTAAGATATGACGTCCGACTATCTAACAAGTTGTGAGCGAAAAACAAAACATTATACGTTTACACTTGTCAACAAACACGAAGGTACCACGTGACACTTCCCGGCATTTGATTTGAATGGCGTCGAAGGAATCTTCTGCTGCGAACATTGAAAGGTACGTCGCAATTATTGTTGTGAGGGTGACGTCCAACCATTCTTGACGTCCGATCACAATTGTACACCGTTTATAAATCAGCTAGTTAATAATTATTTAGATGATCTTTTGTGTTCAGGTTAGAGCGCAGTAGGACGAAGTGTCGTTTTTAAGCAAAGGGGGATTTGCGGTGGCTGACGTTGTGCTAGTATCGCAATGAAGAATTATATTGCAACATGAGCTCTTGCTGTAATTTGGACGTCCGATCACCATGTGGCGTAAAACTAACTTCCAGTTGCACAGTGCAGACATTTGTGAAATATGACAGTTACCATCTCAACATTTCATAGCGCTTTGTTTGGTGAGATCAACTTGTGAAATTGGGGACAACTAGTAATAATCATTAAAAATTATATATTTTTTATTATGAGGATTAAGTCAGTCATACGTCAGGGTTACCCCAAAATTCGCTGCTGATGATGTTTGACACCTTTTTTAATTTTGTAAGAGACTACTAAGAGTCATTTACGGATGGTTTAGTAAGTACTCCTAGATTTTTATTTTGCTTGTTTGGTTTAGTTCAGGTTTGATACTTTTTAATTTTATTGAATTATTCATTGTATTTTATGGATACATTATGTTTGTGGATGGGAATTTTGTTGATGATGTTTCTCATGGTGGTTGTTATTGTCTTATTATTTCAGACCAATAACTGCTGACATGACCAGGAGTAGGACAATATTGCCCCTGCTATGAATATGACATTGATCATCAACTCCTCATTCAATGCAACACTGTGCCTGAAGATTGGAGAACCACACTTATCACACCTGTCTTTAGAATGCTACCATTCAAAAAGTTTCGACCAATTTCCTTCACACTGTCATCTGCAACCCAGGTAAGCTTTCCTCTGTGTCATATGTCAACATCGCGCACTAAGACAACATCATCTTAGCTCCTGAACAACATGGCTTTAGACGTGGTTGCCATGAATGTGAAACCCAACTCCTTAGCCTAATCACTAAAATCAGTGAACCACTTTGAACAGCTTTCAGGCAGGGAAATTGGTAGACCTTGTGGCCTGCTTCACAAGTTGTCCCATTATGGGATCACCGGTAGAACAAACACATGGATCAAGAGCTTCCTGAGAGATCAACAAGCTGTCATGTTGATGGTATGAAGTCGAACTTTGTCCCATGGGACTCAGAGGTGCCTTAAGGCAGTGTTCTTGGCCCAGAATTGTTTGTCCTATACATCAATGACCTAGCTGCCACAGCAGCCTACCTCCAGACTGAGATCGTTTGAAGATGACGCCATCTGTCAGTGCCCCATCTCCTACAGCTGAAGATCAAGCAATACTCCAAAATGATCCAAACAATTTCTGTATGGGTAATGAGAAAGCAGATGGAACATGTGCTTCTACCCGGACAGATGTGACATCTAAGTGTTACTAAAAGCAGAGGAAACACTACCATGCTCTGCATGGCCAGATGCTCAAGTCAGTCAACAGTACTCACTTTGGGTGTCACACTGACCTCAGACGCCACCTGGGAGACACATCAACATCACCAACAAAGGACCATGGGTTCTGGGAAGAACCCTGAAGATCAGCACCTCTTTAATAAAAGGCAAGGCCTACAAGGCAGTTGTCACACCAGTCCTGGAATATGCAAGCTCTATCTGGCACCCAAACAACAACCTGATCAATGGCCTAGAGTCTGTACAGCAAAAGGCAGCATGGTGGACACCACAGAGATGCTGCAGGATATCCAGTGTCAACAACATGCTGATTGGCTGACTAGGCTGACCATATCTCCAACATAGGTGCAGAAGCAAGACTGGTGAACTTTTATAACTTCCACCATCACCATGGCTCCATAGCCACTGACACCAAGTGAATAGCAGGTGACTATCCCAGTATCACAGGAGCCCATCATTCCCATTCCCTGTTATACCCAGTGCCCTCCTGTCAAGTGTCATACTGACTACAGGAAATTCTTCTTTTTCCCAACGCAATCAAGGACTGGAATGACCTCACTGAGGATGTGGCTGCTGTGCCCACCCTTGAGACTTCTTGTTCACGTCTTCCAAAATCTGTACCTTTGGAGTATGCCATGCCCCCCAAGTAAGTAGTATTGATGATGGCTAGGGTGCCAGTCAGGGTTTTCCCCGGCAAGCAGCTGGATTGACCTAGTTGGAGATGTGACATACACAAAATTCCAATCAGCCATTTCATGTTTGTAAAGTTTCACTACTAGGTGCGTAACTCTATTGACTTTCTCTGAACATTAAATTGATTCTTATATATGAGGTATGTTTTGAACTATTAAATATTATTGTTCAAGTGTAGAATAATCGAGTCTTTCAACAAAGTTACAATATATATTGCAGTCAATTGTTGTATGACCTGTCAAGAGAAATCATAGCGCCTGGTACTCTGGGATCTCTCAAATCTTCTATTATAATGTGTTACACCAGCTGAAGAGAAAGTTTAATGTTGTACTGTCAAGTCTTATGACTGTCGCAAGCTGATGTTCGACATTTTATGATTCTGCAGTAAAAATAAAAGCCAACAATCATAAGTTGAATGTAGCACTATGTTTAAATATATGTTTTTACATTTGTAGTTGAAGATAAATGTAGAATCTTCAATAATTATTGCACTGTCGTCACATTTATGACATTGTCATACTTTGCTGTAATGCTGATGTTCGACACTTTGTGTAGTTTTTTGTGCTATGTCAAGAAAAGAAACAAATTCCTCAAAACTGACTTTCAAGTGTGTCTGTTACCTACGCTAGAATGTCTGAATGGCAGAATGGATGAAACTTTGTGTTTTTGTTGTCAGGAAAGAAAAGGTAAAATATTTAATTATGTCGGATGTCAGGTATTGCGACAAACAGTACATGTCAATATTTTTGTAAGTCAGGCTGCAATAAATTTATTTGAAAATACTTATGAGGACATCCTTAATCTGTTTAAAGTGGTTGGGAATAAAAATAATAATTTACCAGCCATACAGAAGCACTTTGTGTCGCAATCCTGACATCCGACATAAATACACGCTTTTTCATCTTTTTAAAGCTGGGCTCATAAAAAACTAATAAAAGTGATTATCATCCACTTTGAAGTGATGATTACCAATATAATAAACATTCTAAAAAACCTACTTCTTTTTGCTTTATTTCATACTTTTTTTCAAATGCGAGCGCAGTGAGTCTGCTCGAGAGCTGAGAATAGCGCTATATAAAAAGTGATCACCAACAACAACAATTTGTGTAAGTGATGTTAATTTCTTTGTAGGACTGTGGTAAGCCCACTGTTTCAGCCAAAGTCCACACCCCAGCTGTGTTCAGTCTGGACCGTGATGCGAACCAAGCCTTTGGGTGCTTCACCACTGTCCGAGTCTCACTGATCATACTTTAAATTTTTTAATTACAAGTCATCATCAAGCTTCAAAACATGATCTACTCCTTAATAATAATTACCCAACTTACACAATTTTCAAACTCAGAATTGAGAGAACTATGCAATTTTCAAATGGGTATATTTTGGTACCTTCCTGGTACCAGCTAATTCTCAAATGGGTATATTTTGGTACCTTCCTGGTACCAGCTGATTTCCAAATGGGTACATAGTTTGGTACCTTCCTGGTACCAACTAATTTTCAAATGGGTATAATTATATTTTGGTACCTTCCTGGTACCAGCTGATTTTCAGGTGGTATAGTTTGGTACCTTCTTGGTACCAGCTGAATTTCAAATGGGTATTCATCAACTGATGCATAGTTTAGTCCAATTTTGTTTTAAATCTCAAAATATACCCTAATTTACGCACACCACACAATTCCATGTGTACTTATGATGATGTCTCTGCAGTCACCATGGCATGTGCATGTTCACCATGACATAGTCTACTGTTGCTGTGCGCCTCTTTCTTCCTTTCAAAGCGAACAGGTCCCCCTCTTTCTTCCTTTCAAAGCAAACAGGTCTCCCTCTTTCTTCCTTTCAAAGCAGACAGGTCTCCCTCTTTCTTCCTTTCAAAGCAAACAGGTCTCCCTCTTTCTTCCTTTCAAAGCACAGGTCTCCCTCTTTCTTCCTTTCAAAGCAGTCAGGTCTCCCTCTTTCGTCCTTTCAAAGCAGTCAGGTCTCCCTCTTTCGTCCTTTCAAAGCAGTCAGGTCTCCCTCTTTCTTCCTTTCAAATCAAATCAAAGCAGACAGGTCTCCCTCTTTCTTCCTTTCAAAGCAAACACTGAAACAGGTCTCCCTCTTTCTTCCTTTCAAAGCAGACAGGTCTCCCTCTTTCTTCCTTTCAAAGCAGACAGGTCTCCCTCTTTCTTCCTTTCAAAGCAGACAGGTCTCCCTCTTTCTTCCTTTCAAAGCAGTCAGGTCTCCCTCTTTCTTCCTTTCAAATCGAATAATAGCAGACAGGTCTCCCTCTTTCTTCCTTTCAAATCGAATAATAGCAGACAGGTCTCCCTCTTTCTTCCTTTCAAAGCAGACATGTCTCCCTCTTTCTTCCTTTCAAAGCAGTCAAGTCTCCCCCTTTCTTCCTTTCAAAGCAAACAGGTCTCCCTCTTTCTTCCTTTCAAAGCAGTCAAGTCTCCCTCTTTCTTCCTTTCAAAGCAAACAGGTCTCCCTCTTTCTTCCTTTCAAAGCAGTCAAGTCTCCCTCTTTCTTCCTTTCAAAGCAGACAGGTCTCCCCCTTTCTTCCTTTCAAAGCAGACAGGTCTCCCTCTTTCTTCCTTTCAAAGCAGACAAGTCTCCCTCTTTTTTCCTTTCAAATCAGTCAGGTCTCCCTCTTCCTTCCTTTCAAATTGAATAATAGCAGACAGGTCTCCCTCTTTCTTCCTTTTAAAGCAGTCAGGTCTCCCTTTCAAAGCAGTCAGGTCTCCCTCTTTCTTCCTTTCAAATTGAATCAAAGCAGACAGGTCTCCCTTTTTCTTCCTTTTAAAGCAGACAGGTCTCCCTCTTTCTTCCTTTCAAAGCAGACAGGTCTCCCCCTTTCTTCCTTTCAAAGCAGACAGGTCTCCCTCTTTCTTCCTTTCAAAGCAGACAGGTCTCCCTCTTTCTTCCTTTCAAACTGAATCAAAGCAGACAGGTCTCCCTCTTTCTTCCTTTCAAAGCAGACAGGTCTCTCTCTTTCTTCCTTTCAAAGCAGACAGGTCTCCCTCTTTCTTCCTTTCAAACCGAATCAAAGCAGACAGGTCTCCCTCTTTCTTCCTTTCAAAGCAGACATGTCTCCCTCACCGTATAGTCAACTGTTGCTGTGCGCCTCTTTATTCCTTTCAAAGCCGACAGATCTCTGTCCTCAAGACCAGTGTCCCGAGGTGACTCAATGTGGCTGATGCAATGCTAAAAAGCCAAGACCTCACTCAAGGCCACTGGTGTGTTTAATGGCTTTTTGACCAATATGTCAGACTAAAATCCAAGAATTAACTCACTGGCATGTTCTTGAGTTCCCCCCCCCCCCCCCCCGCACCCCCCCCCAACCCCCCCCCCCCCCCCCCCCCCCCCCCCCCCCCAGCAAATTTTGATCAAAGGTTCTTTCAGTTTCAACAGAAATGGCCACGTTTTTGTACCTGCTCTGACCAAGATTGTTGTTGTTCCCCCGAAAACAACTGCAAGTGGTACACCTGTCAACAAAATAAGACTTCCTTTTAATAAAACTGAACAACCAAAAGTAGGTGGCATACATGATACATCATTCTGCTTGGCAAAGCTACCTTGGCACTTCAATTTCTGTGGAAAGTGCCCAGTCCCTACCTATCTAGTCTACCACCTTTCTGTGCACGCACACACACACATTCTTTCACCTTCAGAATTCTATTTCCAAACTGCTGCCTGCTACTGTGCTAAGCTGATAATTATAATGAGTAAATTAGCCACATTTACTTGAGTAAAAGTAAAAGATCCTTTCAGTTTCAGCTGTCTATGTTTATAATTATAGACCTGTCTCTAATAGTCTAAAAAAACTGTCTCTAAAATGAAAGAGAGAGAGAGAGAGAGAGAGAGAGAGAGAGAGAGAGAGAGAGAGAGAGAGAGAAATTAAAACAATTTAAAAGAAACATGATTAAAAGAATAAAACTGAACTTTTACTCTAAATTACAGACAGAAGTGCCACATTTCAACTAATGACAAAGTAATGGTTAGCTAAACCTAGCTCTTTAAAAAAAAGTTCCTTTTGAAAATATGACTGTCAGTCACCGATTGTGACTAATAATTAATATGACTCTTTATGACTATGAGTGAAATGTTGAAGAAATTTGCAAAATTTCTCCCCAGAAGACCCCCACCTATCAGGTGACTGAGGGCCAAATTTCTCAAATGTTTCATAATCACAGACCAGGACAATTCCCATTATGTAATCAACTGAAAGTCTGTTGCACTTACATCGGTACCAGAAGCTCTCAGTGTTACATTCCTCCAAAATATTGATCTCTTCTTGTGTCAGTCGAGGGGTTCTGGGCTGAAAAAAAATATAGAGATGACATCAAAACTGGTCATTGTTGGGTTTTGTTATGCTATGTTGTTGTGTTTTCGCGTGCTGTGTTTTGTCCTAATAAATAACATTCTTTTTAACATTTTATGTGTTTGGCTTTTGGTCATCACTGAATCTGAGATGCATACAATACATACTAACATAGTATACAGAATTTTACAATGTACAGGGTGCATGAGCATGCACAAACTAAAGTCAATGTGCACCAAATATGAAGTAATTTGCTGAAAACATAAACAAGTTATTACTGTATTAGCATCTTTGTGGGTGGCTTCTTTTGTTTCTTTGTTTTTGGTCACCGTGTACAGTCTCTGCAAATTACATAATTTACAATGAATGATTGCAAAAAAACTTCATCTAAATGTTAACAAAATCACATCATAAACTAGGTAACTACTAACTGTCAAGTTCAGAGCCCTAAGCTCGAGAATTCTTCAGATTAATTGTGAACTTCTGTCAAGTATTGTCTTAACTGAGCATGAGGAATTCTTCTGATGTGATTCCATTGCAATGCCTGACAGCACAAATACTCTTTTTAACTCAACAGTACAGTGTGTACTGCATAACAATTACAAGTTTAATACTATAACAGTGCCAAACAATGGTCATTTCTATTCTACAACATGGTTACGTGGTAAACCATTGAGAAAGGTAAGTAGTAAGTAACTTGGTGTTTTAATAATACTTTTATGCCCAGTCAACCTGTGCAGTTATATTATCAGGGCAAGAAAGATGAGCACACTGCACTTTACATGATCAA
>JABMCL010000535.1:167500-170000 GCA_018857735.1 Alviniconcha marisindica
AACTCTGTCTGCTGCAGCTGCTCGATCTGTCTGCACCTCAGAATTACAGTCCCGTGGACCCTCTCCGTCTGCAGCTGCTCGATCTGTCTGCATCACAGAATTACAGTCCTACGGACCCTCTCCGTCTACTGTAACTGCTCGATCTGTCTGCACCACAGAATTACAATCCTACGGACCCTCTCCGTCTACTGTAACTGTTCGATGTGTCTACACCACAGAATTACAATCATGCGGACCCTCTGCGTCTGCAGCTCAGTGTAAGATCTGTCAGCACCGCAGACTTGCCGCAGTCCCTCGGACCCTCTCCGTCTGCCGTTGCTGTTCGATCTGTCTGCACCGCAGACTTACAGTCATGCGGACCCTCTCCGTCTGCCGTTGCTCTTCGATCTGTCTGCACCGCAGAATTACAATCATGCGGACCCTCTCCGTCTGCCGTTGCTCTTCGATCTGTCTGCACCGCAGAATTACAATCATGCGGACCCTCTGCGTCTGCCGTTGCTCTTCGATCTGTCTGCACCGCAGAATTACAATCATGCGGACCCTCTCCGTCTGCCGTTGCTCTTCGATCTGTCTGCACCACAGACTTACAGTCCTGCGAACTCTCTGTGTCCGCAGCTGTCTTAGCACAGGCTAACGTATGCTGAAAGCCACTGCAGCAGACGAACCGGCTGAGCCCAACCAGCACGACGGCGAGAAGGACGAGAGCGCAGACGAGCACGACGATTTCATACTGATGATCCTGTCCAGTGGGGTCTGGGAGTCTGCCATCCTGATCATTGTCCCTGAGTTCTGTCCTCAGTTCGCTGGTCCTGAGTTGACTGGTGCCTGTGGGGGGGAAAGGGATAGTTAAGGGGGGACATGGTAGTGCAAAATGGACCCAAACCTCTTTTATTTAAGAGTTTGGGATTCGGATGTATTTATTATTTAAAAACCTATGACTTGGAGAATTTTAAAAAAAAATGTTGTTACATGATTTTGACGACCCGTTGCCATGGAAACAATCCAAGATGGCCGCCGCCTTAAAGTGTCGTGCTTCTTGTAGGAACGCAGCCGGAACAAGAATGTCTGAACCAGTTGACCCCGGGACCAAGGGAACGGAGATAGTTCAGTGGTTAGAGCGTCGGACTCGTGATTGAAAGGTCATGGGTTCGAGTCCCTGTAGGAGCGGCGGGAGAATTTTCTTCTCCAGGGTCAACTTTTTGTGCTGACTCTTATTTCGGTATCCGTTCTACCCCCGTGTTACTGCAGTACCACGTAAAAAAAATAATCCCGGTGACAGAGAGAGAGAGAGAGAGAGAGAGAGAGAGAGAGAGAGAGAGAGAGAGAGAGAGAGAGAGAGAGAGAGAGAGAGAGAGAGAGAGAGAGAGAGACAGACAGACAGACAGACAGACAGACAGACAGACAGACAGACAGACAGAGACAGAAAGAGAGAGAGAGAAACAGAGAGAGAGAGAGAGACAGACAGAGAGAGAGAGAGAGAGAGAGAGAGAGAGACAGACAGACAGACAGACAGATAGTGAGAACAAGCACAAAAACCGAGATACTTTCCAATACCGTAAACGCAGGCTGTGATGTCAAGAAAGACCGTGGAAGAGAGAGATAAGATAAGATAAGATAAGATAAGATAATACTTTATTACACAGGGATAAAGATTTAAGCACGTGTCGGCTTTTTTACAAATCTGTCCCTGATGACAAACACAGCAACACTCAATACATCAAACAAAATTCCATTAAATACGCTAGAGAAAAACGACTTAAAAACAAAACAAAACTAATTTCTGTCTAAAACATCACATCATACGAACAGAGCAATAATAAGGCAAAGTAAGACCAATTCAAAACTTTTTAGGAGAGAGAGAGAGAGAGAGGAGAGAGAGAGAGAGAGAGAGAGAGAGAGAGAGAGAGAGAGAGAGAGAGAGAGAGAATTACAAAAACATATTAACGAATAATGGAAAGCGACAGAATAGTGGCTATCTCACTATCTACGTATAAAACAAGATCACATCTAACAGGATTGGAAGCTAAGCAATGGCGCATTATACACACCTAACCAAAATCAAAGCACATCACACATACCAACAATCATATATATGCAAACATTAAATTTGAATTAAAAATAATAAAAATAAAATAAAAATAATGACCACGAGAAAAAAAAGAAAAGTAAATATTTCATGAAAATACAAACAAACAAACAAAAATCTAAAACTTTACAAGAAGAGCAAGGAAGGGAAAACAATAAAAACATTCTATACATTTTGTGTCAAGCTGTCTGACAAGCGAGAAAAGAAAGAAAAGAAAAGAAAGAACAAGAAGTATTCAAGGTGGCTTAGCGAGTGCCTGAAATACTTTCCTTTTGAACGTTTTTAATTCCATGGGGTATCTGAGATGATGAGCTAAACTATTCCACGCTATGGAGCCTGAAAAGGAGAAACTCGTTTTAAAGATATCAATCCTTGTTTTGGGCAAAAACTGTTTATTCCCATGAACATGAAGAC
>JABMCL010000535.1:177500-180000 GCA_018857735.1 Alviniconcha marisindica
TGTTTTGGACATGACTGATCAGTCCTGGCTGTGTCATAGTGAGCACGGTTTTAACTGACAGGGCTATTCCGGCGACAGTTAAACTGGGCCCTCTTCCCAAATCATTTCCAAGTAATGCATGGCTAGAAATCGAGGAGGCACAAAACGTATACGGTATACACTTCTCTGTAAAGCAGTCAGTGCAAGAAACAGTTGCACACGCAAAATCTCACTCTGCGACTTTCGCTGGGCCGGTCTGTGGGAGGTGGCGGAGGACGGAAAGCAAAACCTACAACGTCCAGAACTGCCAGCTGGTACGCATGTGTGCGTTTATTGACAACGCGTGCTTCACTAATGCACAATCGGGAATACCCGTGTCAACATTTTGATTAGACGACAGATTGCGTATTTTCCACTAAGTGTTAGCCTAGACTGTCATTGAGGTTAGTGTGTTTGCTATTTTGCCGGAGCGGAAAGGGATGGTGGTGGTGGGGGGTGGGGTGCAATAATGTGCCGTTGTGTGTGTGTGTGTGTGTGTGTGTGTGTGTGTGTGTGTGTGTGTGTGTGTGTGTGTGTGTGGTGTGTGTGTGTGTGTGTGTGTGTGTGGTGTGTGTGTTGTGTGTGGTTGTGTGTCGGTTTTGTGCGTTGAGGGTGTGTGTTCGTGTGAGTACGTCCACATGTTTGTGTGCTAGTTTAGACCACTGCTTACCTATCAGTACCGCACCACAGCACACACTCGACACACAAGGTGCAGGCCGAGGAGTGTTCGTCGTAAGTACAGACACACAGACACACAGACACACAGCACGACACCACACCACACACACACACACACACACACACACACACACACACACACACACACACACACACACACACACACACACCCCACACACACACACACACTACCGGTGCAGTTGTAACGAACCTGGACTGGAACCACTGATTTAGATCGGTGACCTGGAACATGTTTCGCCCGTAATTAGACGCTTATGGCATTCTCACCGAATCCGCGATATTCAGCCAAGCAGCAGCCCATTCCGCAGTTCAACAGGCCGTGTCGAGTCAACCTTCTTGAAGCCAAGCAGCCTCTGCTGACGACCTGCATTCACCATCCGGCGACTGGACGATCGAGCACTCACTGTCGTCAGTGCCTGCCTGACTCAGGGACCGTGTGAGTCACAGAGAGATCTCCCAGACTGTAGTTATTTTTTATGTCCCAGACTGTAGTTATTTTTTATGTTCTAATCAGGTGCTGTCACAATGCGCAGTGACCCCGCCGCTCTCTCTCTCTCTCTCTCTCTCTCTCTCTCTCTCTCTCTCTCTCTCTCTCTCTCTCTCCTCTCTCTCTCTCTCGCCTCCTCTCTGTCTGTCTGTCTGTCTGTCTGTCGTCTGTCTGTCCTGTCTGTCTCTCTCTGTCTCTCTCTCTCTCTTCTCCCCCTCTCCTCTCTCTCCTCTCTCCTCTCTCTCTCTCTCTCTCTCCTCTCTCTCTCTCCCCCCCCCCCCCCCCCCCCCCCCCCCCCCCCCTACTCCTTATAAAATAAGTTTTTGAGTTCGAGTTGAGTTCTGTCTCTCCCCCCCATCCCCCCCCCCCCCCCCCCCCCCGCCTCCCTCTCTCTTCTTCTCTGTCCTGTCTCTTGTCTGTGTCTGTGTCTGTCTGTCTGTCTGTCTGTCTGTCTGTCTGTCTCTCTTTTCTCTCTTCTCTCTCTTCTCTCTCTCTCTCTCTCTTCTCTCTCTCTCTCTCTCTCTCTCTCTCTCTCTCTCTCTCCTCTCCCCCCCCCCCCACCCTCTCTCTCTGTGTTTATATATAGAGATATATGTCACGAAGCTTGTAGGTTAGTCGTTCTACTCTGCAAAGGCGAGCAACCTTTTCATAAGCGCGTCAGTAGGTCAGCGCCTATACAATTACTGCCTGACGCGTGTGATTCATGTTAGGTAAAGTTGGCTACATTCTTGCTTCGTCCAGTGTGTGACGCACGTGGATATATAGACTACGTCTTTGTGTGTGTGTGTGTAAACAGGTATAAAGAGAGAAGGAGGAAAAAAAGGACGTAAAAATAAAAATGCGAGAAAGAAAGGTGGAGGAGGTATCGTCTCTCTCACGTAATAGCTTGGCTCCAGCTAGACTAGTGTAACACCGTTTCACGTTCGAGACACCAATAATGTGACGAAACAGGGCCGACTGCGAGGCTGATATTCTAGTTACGGAAGCTGGGTCTAGCTGAAGTTCAGAGCTCAGGAGCTGTGTGAAAGTCGAGGTGGACGTCCTGGGCTCCCGTCCATAATAAACCTACGGTTTCTGTGGACGTAAAAGCAACACTCAACCAACGCGTTCAACACGCTCAGAGCTCAGGAGCTGTGTGGAAGTCGAGGTGGACGTCGTCGTGGGCTCCCGTCAGTCATAATAAACCTACGGTTTCTGTGGACGTAAAAGCAACACTTCAGCTTCAAGTAGCTAATGCAGCGTGGAGAGCTGCGTGTGCAACTGAACAGTACGGCCGCTTATGAAGACACACACAAC
>JABMCL010000535.1:185000-190000 GCA_018857735.1 Alviniconcha marisindica
GGAAAATGTGATGTTTGTGTCAGCTGTGGTCTGCTGAATTGTAATCTTTGACTCGGTTGCGTTTGCTGTTGCGGGGACTGTTTTTGTGTCCAAACTGTGATCCAGTTTTTGACTTGTGATTGAGTGACCTGGCCGTAACCCCTTCACTGCCCCAGCCTGTAGAATTTCCGGGTTGAAAGATGCACGGTCGCGCCTGCAAACGGAACATTTTCCGGTCCTAATGTAACACGTTTACTTTCAATGCTTTGAGTTTTTGTGAACTCACGTGCCAGTGCGAACTAGAAAACAGAAATGCTTAAGGGTTTAACATTTTGCACATTTATCTTGGTCGTTTTTAAAATGACATCGGGACAGTGAAGGGGTTAAACTCCATGGACTAACTTGCAATACGGTATAATAATTGTACTCAACGCCAAACACTAACTGTTTGTAGTGTAGTGTCGTCCTGGGTTGTTTGTGGTACAATGTCGTTTCTTGAAGTGCGGCTGAAAGGACGTTGAACTCCAAGAACTATCACTTACTGTGAGCCGGTTTGGCCTAGCGGTAAGGCGTTAGGCTGGTAAGCAGAAGGACCTCGGTTCGAACCCGCTTCGGCTCTCCTTTGTCTTCAAAAGTTGTGGTCTGTGGACACTGTCTTGTGACTTTGTCCCTCACACATTAATGAAACATTAAAATGGCTCTCATCACTGCCCATCTTAATGCAGGAGTTATTCTGGTGGTGACAGCTGGTGTATCGATAGGTATACATTCTTCACTCTTCCCCCACCTCCATACCACCTTCCACCCCTTCTCCCCGTCCCTAATAAGCCTTATGGTTTCTGTGGACGCGAAGCACCGTGTTTACTTACTTACTTACTGTTTGTTGTACACTCAATCGTCCTGAAGTGATCACATGACGAGACTAACTGTTTGTGGCACAGCGGTGTCGTGACTGATGTGACCCTATGACGGATGTTAAACTCCAAGAACTAACTGTTTGTGGCACAGCGGTGTCCTGACTGATGTGACCCTATGACGGACGTTAAACTCCAAAACCTGTTTCTAGTACGTTGTCTCCTGAGGTGATCCTATGCGGTTGACGAGATGTTAAACTCAAAGTACTAACTTTCGCTGCCGTGTAACAATTGTATCAAACGTCTATACATTTTTACATCTACACACATCTATACATGTGTGTAGATATTTTGTCTGTTTAGGTTGAATTTGATGCGTTGTACTTTTCTATTTGTTGAAAATGCTTGACCTGTGAGTGCATGTGTTGACGCGTGTAACTGGTAGGGTTGACTGTTTCGGACGTGTGTGTGTGTGCCCTCCAGACTCTAAGATAAAGTACTCTGTGTTTTATGCGTACTCATGTTCATGTATTATTATACTGTGTGTTCTTTTACTTGTATCTTTTATGCAGTCGTAAGGCCAATTTCTATGTTATTCATAGGCAATAAAGATTCCGTATTCTGCGTTCTGAATTCTGTACATTTCTGCAGGTACAACAGACCTTTCCGCTTCGGCAAACGACACATCAAGAGCAGCCATCCCGTCACGCCAACCCAGACCCTCGGACCAAACTTGGGCTTACGACCGTCTGGACAAGGCCATCTTGATCTACGCCCTGGCTGGCCTGTGTCTGCTGGCCTCTGTCGGCCTGATGTGCAAATACGTTGTGTGCGGCCACAGAGTGATGGCCTTGACCCGCAGCCCTGTCTCTGACGTCACTTCCGCAAGGTCACGCAGCCGCCTTGACAGCGAGCTGGCAGCCGACTCAAGCATGGTTCTCGTCTTCAGCAGCGACATCACCAGAGACAGATGACTGTTGTTTCTTCTTCTTCGTCGTTGTCGTCGTCGTCGTCTTTAGTATAGTGTCCAACTTCAACACTCCGAAGACTCTGGCACGTTATAGTTTAGTGCATACTGGGTTATTTTGGTTTTTCCATAATTAGTTCGCTGGTTCAAATTAGTGCTTTGAGGCCTGTCAACCACACAATGTTATATCAGGTTACATAACCTATAACTATATAGGGTTGTATAAAGGTTTCCATAATCCGCTTGTGAACTCTGGCAAGGATTGCAGGATCTTTAACGTGCGTATGTGTGATCTTTTAGCATCCATATACACACGCGGGACCCGGGTTTATAGACTCACCCGAAGGACGTCCGTAGAGTCTCCACAAAATTTGACTCCGGAGATATCCCAGAGGTGAGTGGGAGGTAAGTAAGTAAATGTGGTGCTTAACGTCCACAGAAACCGTAAGGCTTATTAGGGACGGGGAGAAAGGGAGGGGGGGGGGGGGGATAGATTATATGAGGGGGAGGGGGAGGGGTGCAAATAAACCCAACAAGTGACGGTCACCGATCCATAAGGTGACCACACCCGACCCTGCTTTTTAACATCCAGTCCACCATCACCACGGTTATTCACAAGTTTCCTGACCTCCATACCCCCCCTTCTCACCGTCCCTAATACGCCTTATGGTTTCTGTGGACGTTAAGCACTATGTTTACTTATTACTGGGTTGAATGAGTCTTCCGGTTTCATGAGCAACACATCCGGAAAAAAAGAAGTCGAGCGAGAAGTGCTTGATCCATGTGAAACAGCTCAGTGCAACAGTGTTAAACTCAACCAGCTAAGCAAGTATGTGTGACAAGTTATTTTTAATGTATCAGAGAATATGCGATAGAGACCCCCCCCCCCCCCCACGCAGCCCCCCCCCCCCCCCCCCCCCCACCCCTCACCCCCCCCCTGCCCCCTCTGCTTTCTCTGTCCCCAATAAGCCTTATGGTTTATGTGGTCGTAAAGCACATAAACGAAGAAGTAGGTGTTAGAGGGGTGGTGTGTGTGTGTATGTTGGGGGTGGGGGTGGGGGTTGGTGGGTGGGGAGATGTGACAAGTTATTTTTAATGTATCAGAGAATATGCGATAGAGACCCCCCCTCCCCCCCCCCCCCCCCACCACCTCCTCCCCCCCCCTTCCCCTGTCCCTAATAAGCCTTATGGTTTATGTGGTCGTAAAGCACGTTTATGGGGTGAAAGTATGTGTGACAAGTTATTTTCAGTGTATCAGATAATCTGCGATAGAGTCTGTACAACTTCTGAGCATTGCCGTGCGAGTATACGTCATTTAGTGTGTGTACGGATGTGCCAGTATATGCGCGTGCATGTGCTTTTGCGCGTGTGAAATACAGATCAGATGGAAACAACTGTGTGCATGCGACCGTGTAAGTTCTTCAAGTCGTTGTTGATCCTGTGTAATTTGTTGACATAATATTTGTTATCTTGATAATCGGTGTCTGAATTATTTCATTTCTGTGAAATGACTTTCAAGAAGAAGAAGAAGAAGAAGAAGAAGAAGAAGAAGAAGAAGAGAGAGAGGAGAAGGAGGAGGAGGAGGAGGAGGAGAAGAAGAAGAAGAAGAAGAAGAAGAAGAAGAAGAAGAAGAAGAAGAAACACAGCACGTGAGCAAGTTGTGAATATCAGCAGGACGAATCCACAATGGACGTACGGCATTAAAGAGACACGCCCGAAAACGACCTACTCAGGCAAAAGATCTGGATAAGTTTTCGTGCATGTGTCACGTCGTTGTTCGCCACGCACGAACACGTCATTATATGCAATAAAAATGTTTAAAAAAAATGGCGGTCATTGTGTTGGATTTGGATTTTTAAGTATTGGGGTCTGTAGTCTATAGTTTTAAATACTTTTTTTTATTTTATTGCAGAAAAATCAATATTTGTTATAGCATTTCTTATAAGTTTACTTGTTTGACGCTCCCAAAACCATTCTGTTATTGTCTGTTAGTATGCTTTCATTACTACAAATTATTTAAACGAATATTTATTTAAATTGGTTTAGTTTTTTTGGTTAACCATTTTTGATTACAGAAATCCCTCGAACCGTTCAAATTATGTGCTAGGAAAGATGGAAACATGAGGAAAGATGGAAACATGATAAATAACTGATTCAGCAGTATGAAGTACTGATCAAACTCTCTCTCTCTCTCTCTCTCTCTCTCTCTCTCTCTCTCTCTCTCTCTCTCTCTCTCTCTCTCTCTCTCTCTCTCTCTCTCTCTCTCTCAATCTTTGGAAACTAGCACTTTAAATCTAGTTACAGTGTTAGCCTACCCACCACATTATATGCTTGTTATTTTCAGCGTCTCATATAAGTTTACTTGTTTCACGCTTCCCCCCAAATATTGTGTATGTTGGTATGTTTCGTTAATAAAAATTGTTTAAACCAAACGGGCACTTTAACTGGCATTCAAGTACGTCAACTGTGCGCAAACTCGGAGCTTTTGTCGCCACAATATAATTACAGCATTTACATTACTGAATCTTTAAAAAAAAAAAAAAAAAAAAAAAAAAAAAAAAAAAACAATTAAAATAATAATCTGAAACAGGAATGACTGCTAGCATTCTAAAACGACCCAAAACACATCAAAAGAACGCTATTTATTAGGACAAAATACAACATGCAAATTTTCGGGGTAATCCCCTTTATTAGCCTACAAAACAACACTTAAACGGTCAAAAAACAAAACAAACAAAAAAAGAAGAAAAATGAGGTGGAAAGCTTGTGTGTGTGTGTGTGTGTGTGTGTGTGTGTGTGTGTGTGTGTGTGTGTGTGTGTGTGTGTGTGTGTGTGTGTGTGTGTGTGTGTGTGTGTGTGTGTGTGTGTGTGTGTGTGTGTGTGTGTGTGTGTGTGTGTGTGTGTGTGTGTGTGTGTGTGTGTGTGTGTGTGTGTTCTCTCTCTCTCTCTCTCTCTCTCTCCACTACATCTCACTCACTACCATCACCACACACACATCACACACACACACACACACACACACACACACACACACACACACACACACACACACACACACACACACACAAACATACACACACACACACAACACACACACACACACACACACACACACACAACACACAACACACAACACATATAATACAACACACTACAACACACACACACACACACACACACCACACACACACACAAAACCA
>JABMCL010000535.1:202500-214115 GCA_018857735.1 Alviniconcha marisindica
GACGGAGAGAGAGAGAAGAAAGGTAGGAACGAAGGAAGGACTGGATTATACCCAGGGTATTCTTACGGTCTTCTTTATTCTTTTCCTCCTATTAATGTCGATTACCAGATCATAGCGGAACTGACTCTCCAACGAGGGTGGTGACGAAGTGGATTAACTCTCAGAGAAACACTTGCCGACCACAGACCCACTAATAAAAACGTATCGTACAAAAACTGAATGGGAAGAAACTTCAAAAACACGGCAGACTGCTAAAGGGACGTAAGCTGACCATTACCCGTTGTCCTTTGGGGCGTTGTAAAGCAGTGGTCTCCCCTCCCAAATCTAGTCCCTCATTGTGCATTAAAGAAATTGAAACAAAAGAACAAAAAACACGTGTTGTTTCAAAACATATTAGGTACAAAGTCGCTTCAGTGCTACAGACAGACAGCAGGCAGGCAGCAGACAGACACACACACACAAACCACACACACAACACACACACACACACACACCAAACAACACACACACACACACCATACACACACCACCCACACCACACACACACCACACACACACACACACACTCACAAACACACACACACACACCACTACACACAAACACACACACAACCACACACACACACACACACACCACACACACACGCACGCAACGCACGCACACGCACGCAAGCACGCCGCACGCACGCCGCACGCCCACAAACACACACACCAGCCATGACACACAGAGCCAATACACACATAGACAGTGTACATACATGTTTTTCCGCATTTCGGCCAGCATATCCTGTACGTTTCCCACTTTATTCTCCAGTGATCGCACAATAGTTTCCAAGTCGGGCTTAGTCCTTGTTAATCGACTATAAATAACAGAAAATTTGAGAGAAAAAAGAAAAGAGAGAAAGAAATAACAAAATCCTTCAAACATGGAAATAAAGAAACAGAGAACTCGTGGTCCTTTTAGGGCGTGATTATAGCAGTGGTCTCCCCTGCAAAGTACGGTACTCTTTGTTCTTGGAGTTTTAAACATGCATTGCTGTTTCAGAGGGTCTTATAAAGTACAATGTCGTTTGTATGTGCTTCTGTGCTATAAACGGTTTGGGTCCGGTTCATCTTTTTTAACTGCTGCATGTCTACACTCTGTCTCACTGTTCACTCACTGCTCAGCCCTATCGTCTTTTAAAACCAAGCTGAAAACTGACGATCATTTTATCACAGTACTTCTGTCCTAGGTAATATCAATACCAAGTTTTCGCCACATGTGTGTGTGTTTGTGCGTTTGTTCGTGCGTGCGTGCATTCATGCGTGTGTGAATGAGTCAGTGTGTGTATGCGTGCTTGCGTGCGTGCGTGTGTGTGTGTGTGTGTGTGTGTGTGTGTGTGTGTGTGTGTGCCTGCCTGTGTGTATTCGTATGTGTGTGTGTTCGTATGTTCATGTGGGTGAATATGGTAGTAGCTAGGGTGGTGTGTGTGTGTGTGTGTGTGTGGTTGTGTGTGTGTGTGTGTGTGTGTGTGTGTGTGTGTGTGTGTGTGTGTGTGTGTGTGTGTGTGTGTGTGTGTGTGGTGTGTGTTTTTTCTGCTTCAAATAGTATTTGATGTAAATTGCATTTAGTTCGACAGTGCTCTACATGTGTATGGAAAACTGTGCTTAGGTTAATACGTATCATGTGAGCCCTCGGGCTGTCGATGAGAGCATTATAGATATACATCATTTCCATAATCATCATCATCATTATTATTGTTGCTGATGTTGCTGTTGTGGTGGTGGTTGTCATATCTACGATGACCATAGATGTGATAACCATCATCATCGTCATCATCATCGTCATCATCATCATCATCATCATCATCATCATCATCATCATCATCATCATCATCATCATCATCATCATCATCATTCTTCTTGTCAACATCGTCATCATTATCATCATCATCACCATTATTATTATGATTATGATTAGTAGTAGTAGTAAAATAGACCACCTTGCTGCTGTATGGTTTCCGCCTGAGTGCCCCATCGTGTGACGCCCTCCTTTTTCTCAGTCGTTCAGTTCCAGACCTGCTCCCTGCTGACGACACTGGACTGTGGCCAGCGACGACGTTGCCATGGCCGACGAGCGCCACACAGGCCAACACCAGAATGGCCATCACTGCCATGACGTCACTCTGCTTCTGACCACTAGGCTTAACCTCTTTCAAGACGTTGATTAATCGTGAGGTGCCGAAGTTTAAACTCAGACGTTGGGTGCTATCACTTATATTCTCGTAGCCGGTAGAAATCGGATGTTGCTAAAAGTAATGACGCTGATATGACGCCCGTATTGCATATATATAGAGAGAGAGAAGAGCAGTGAGCTGTGTTACAAGGAGGGTATCGAGATAGCGACTTGCAACGTCATACCTCTTGATTTCTGTCATGTAGCAAATACGGGGATTAACCCCTTCACTGCCCCAGCATGTAAAATTCCTGGGCTGAAAGATGCACGGAAGCGCCAGCAAACAGTATATTTTCCGGTCCTGTAACACACCTACTTTCAATGCTATGCGTTTTGATGAGAGTGCTTTCACGCATCAATGCGAAAACGAAAACAGAAATGCTTAAAGGTCTCAAATTTCGCATTTTCATTGGTCATTTTCAAGCGGCCTCATGGCAGTGAAGGGGTTAATCTTAGCATACTCTTGACACGTGCGATCATTTGCGTGCGTGTATTTTACCATGCTTTGAATGAAGATGTTTATTAATTTGTGTATGTTTTTTTGTTTGTCAGTCATACTACGGCATACACAGTTTTGAACCTGTTATCGTGGATTTGACACGAAAAAAGTATTCTTTGTCACGTCTTTATCAATGTTTCGTTATTTCGTATCTGTCGTGACAACCAATAAGAGACAACAACAACAAACAAACAAAAACAAAACAAAAACAAACCAAGGCGATATCTTTCTATCTCACGTTTTAACTGTGCTGGCAGATATGTTTCCATAATTAAACCCATCGTTTCTCTTTCTCTTTCTCTAATACCCCTTTTGTTGTAAAACTGATTTGATCACGTTTTATTATCGCGAATGCGAAGCCAGCAGAACAGGCAAACTACAGCAGATTGTACAGAATCAATCGCATATTCTCTGATACACTTAAAATAACTAGTACACAATACATTTATGCCCATCCCCCCCCCCCCCACCCCCACCCCTCCCCTCCCCCAAACACATACTCTTTCATGAGTGCTTTACGCCACATAATTCATAAAGGCTTATTAGGGAAGAAACGGAGGTGGGGGGGGGGGGGGGCAGGTCGGGTTCCCAGCGATTCTGTCTCTTTAACATTCAACGTTTATTTGTTGTGGTGGTGGTTTGTTTGTTGTTTGTTTGGTTTCTTAAATTCGCTATGTTTGTTTGTTTCTTTGTTGTTGACTGTGTTTTGTTTTGAGTAATGTTTTGATTTGTCGGTTTTTGTGTTTTGTTTGGTAGTTGTTTTTGGTGTGTGTGTTGTGTGTGTGTGTGTGTGTGTGTGTGTCGTGTGTGAGAGCGAGAGAGAGAGAGAGAGGAGAGAATGAGAGAGAGGAGAGAGAGAGGAGAGAGAGAGGAGAAGAGAGAGGAACGAAACAGAACGAAACGAACGAAGTTTTTATAACGAGGGTAAAGGATACAATATACTTTTTTAATCCAGCCCTCGGGCAAAAACAAAGTTAACAAACAAACAACAAACAAAAAATAATTATAAACTCCAAAATTCATATGAACTATTGAGAGAGAGCAGAGAGAGAGAAGAAGAGAGAGAGAGAGAGAGACGAGATTTTGAGGAGAGAGAGAGAGAGGCGAGAGAGAGAGAGACAGACAGACAGCAGACAGACAGACAGGAACAGACAGAAAGGACAGACAGACAAGACAGACGACAGACAGACAGACAGACAAGACAGAGGCAGAAGAGGAGAGAGAGAGGAAGAGAGAGAGACAGACAGACAGAGAGAGAGAGGAGAGAGAGAGAGAGAGGGAGATGAGAGAGAAGAGAGAGAGAGAGAGAGAGAGGAAGAGACAGACAGACAGACAGACAGACAGAGAGAGAACAGGGGACAGACAGACAGACAGACAGAGAGAGGGAGAGTAGAGAGCGAGGAGAGAGAGAGAGAGGGAGAGAGAGACGAGAGAGAGAGAGAGAGAGAGACGAGAGAGAGAGAGAAGAGGAGGAGAGAGAGAGAGAGCACGAGAGAGAGAGAGAGAGAGAGAGAACAAGATAGACCACCCTTCCTTCAATGGACAGCAACATAAACTTATACATACATGCATACATATATATATATTAAAAAAATGATGACCACAAGGAAAGTAAAAGAGAGTACATTAATATAAGAAAATACAAATTTTTAAAGGTTAATTCTTTTATGAAATAAAAATATCAAACGTGACAAGAGCACTCAAGGAGACAAACAATTCAATACATTTTGTGTTAAGGTGTCTGGCAAATGGAAGAAAAAGGTGAAGACGTTCAGAAGGAATCAGGATATCTTTCAGTACTGCGTGGCTTTTCCGTGAACAACCTTTTGCATTAGAACAGATTTGTTGAGTAATAGTTGTTTGTCCATAGGGAATAGTTTGAGAGCACAGCACTTTTGTTTGTAGTCCATATTAGAATTGGCATTACGAATTTTATGGCATGTTTGTAGTGAGAGTATATTTGCTTCACGTGCACACAGGCAAATCCATCCCATGCATTTGAAACATAGTTTATGTGTGACATAATGTGTGCAAAGTAAAAAGCTAGTTTTGCTTGATGGTTGAAATCTGGCTTAGTTTTGTAAGAAGAAAAAATATTGCTAGAATCTGCAAATGTTGTTAATATGCGTTTGCTACTTTATTTGCTCGTCTACAGTTACTGCAAGTAGACGATGTTTTGAAACCTGCTCTATTGGCGTGGTCTTGAAGTTTAGATTGAAGGGGAGCTTCTATTTCCGGTGTTTTTGTCTCGTCGCCATCAACATGCATTTTGTTTTGTTTGGGTTCGGAGCCATCCGATTTCTGCAACACCATCCAGTGATACTATTTTATGTGTGACATAATGTGTACAAAGTAAAAGGCTAATTTTGCTTGATGGTTGACAATCTGGCTTAGTTTTGTAAGAAGAAAAAATATTGCTAGAATCTGCAAATGTTGTTAATATGCGTTTGCTGCTTTATTTGCTCGTCTGCAGTTACTGCAAGTAGGCGATGTTTTGAAACCTGCTCTATTGGCGTGGTCTTGAAGTTTAGATTGAAGTGGAGCTGCTATTTCTGCTGTTTCTGTCTCGTCACCATCAACATGCATTTTGTTTTGTTTGGATTCAGAGCCATCCGAATTCTGCAAAATCATCCAGAGATATTATTTAGACTTTGTTGTAAATCCCTACGTATATTATCTATGTTCTCGTTAGCTATATTAAGTGTGCCATCATCAGCAAATAAATCAAATTGCACTGATGGACGACATAAAACTGCAGCCGTCTCGGCGCAAGTTCTGTGTACACCATACAACCATGCACCATGTCACTTCATGCAAAGCCACATACGTAAGGTGTATGCGTGTTTAGCTGATCCTGCCACCTGCACTTTGGCAGAATGACCGGGATCTTTTACGTGCTACTGCGTAACACGGGGAGGAACGGATAACCGAAATAAGAGTCAGCACAGAAAGTCGGCCCTGGAGAAGAAAATTATCCCGCCCCTCCGGGCAGGGATCGAACCGCGACCTTTCAATCCCGAGTCGGCGCTCTAACTCATTGAGCTCATCCCCGCTGCCATGTGCCATTTACAAGTACGCATTGTAGACGACCTTGTAAGTAAGATCGTAAGAAAGTTATACTTGCCATGCTTAAGTTGTACGAGAATAGTTTCTGAAGTAAAATATCATGATGAACCAGGTCAAATGCTTTGCGAAAGTCCAGAAATACAGCACCTGACATTTGACGACTGAGAGCCAAGCATTAGTTAAACGGGTAACAGCAGTTTGACAAGAATGTTCACATCGGAAGCCGGACTGGAAGGAAAGGAAAAGCAGGCGTGTTTCTAAAAATCCGTCAAATGTTTATGAATGTGTCTTTCTAGTGGTTTTGTGAGAACACACAGGATCGAGATAGCGCAATGGTCATTCAGATCAGTGGATAATTTTTGTTTTAGGAAGTGGAATTACTTTACCTCTCTTGACTGCTGTTGGAAAAAACGTTCTTTTGTATGCCTTAGTTATAAATGTATGTGTCTTAGCTATGTAAGGAAGTTTTTTCTTTTTTTTAGACGTTTGACACCAATACCATCACAGCCTGTTGATTTCTTATTATCCATTTTTGAGATAGATATTCCTGCTTCGAACACCGATAGAGAAGGAATTGAAAATGTGGCATTTTGAGAGGTTCTATTACTGCAGAAGTTTAGTAATTTCTCAGGACAACTATGCTGACACCCCTCGGTTTGATCGTCTGGTAAGAACTTGGAGACTACAGATACAAAAATTTAATGTGCATTAAAGAAGTCTGGTGTGAGTTCTGATGGAAGATTACAGTTTACAGGGCTGTGGCCTTTAGTGAGTGTATTAATCATTCTCCACATGGATGATATCTGCTTTATTGCCTGCAAAGTCGTTAACATATTATTTCTGCTTGGCCTCCCTCACAAGGCAGTTGACACGGTTCAATTTGTTGCTTATATTCCACACATTTCTTTTGCTTCCTAAATTTGTCTCTTAGTAACATGGCTTGCGTTACATTAGTGTTCAGCGATGGTGGAAGGGATTGATGTTTCACCCGCTTCCTTCGGAGGAATAAGTAACTTGGTGTTTTACGCCCAGTCAACCATTACGTTTATATCAAGGCGGTTTTTCTGAGGAAGGGCATCCTTATTGATAACATCAAGAAATAAGTCAGTTCAGCGTGGCAGTCATACTGGGGTCACTAAAATTGTACACTTTCTCAACGGAGGTTAAGTGCAAGTCCATCAAAAAAGCTCTTTCGTCAAACTGTTTAAAACATCGGTAAACAATTGAAGGGTGGAAATTTAGAACAGGCTTCACAGTTTTGACAGACAAGGTACAGCACTCTGGAAAGTGATCACTTATTCGTGTGGCAGACACAAGAATATTTGATATAATGTTGTAAATGTCAATATGATCAATTAGCATTGAAGAATGGAGAGTGATTCTCGTAGGTGACGTAATCATTTGATCTAGGCCAAATAAGGATATTGTGGAATCCCTTGCTGGGTTAGTTTTTTTGCACGTCAGTATTAAAATTACCCAATAGGACAACATTCAACTTACAATTCTGTACCCTGTCCATCATTGTAACAAAATGATCATACCACGAGGATTTGTTTATTTTAGTTCATTTTCTGAATTTAAAGAGCTTTCGAAAAAGTTGAAATGTGTGCATGGATGAACAACACCAGACAACTTTTCTTGAGCATTTATTTGTATGACTGTCAGTTGGCACAACACATCGTCTGATCTGATCTGGTCTCATCTGCTTGTGAAGAGCCTCCATGGATATGCTTCATTGGGAGCTACTTTCCTGTTACACCAAACACACACACACACGCACGCACGCACGCACACAAAACACACACACACCACACACACACACACACACACACCCACACACACAACACACACACACACACACACACACACACACACACACACACACACACACACGATACATAGGCGAAGGAACCCGACACCAGCACAGAACGGAAAACATGGAAACTCACTTATTTTGGGAAAAGAAATGTTTTTATGTTTCTTGGTTACACTTGAATGAGTCCAGAGATGGTTTCAGTCGAGGGGATGGGAAGAACATTCCATATAGAGGTGCTGGAGACAGAAAAGGCGCGGAAACCAACAATGGAATGTCTGGTACGAGGAATCTGGAGGCTGAGAGTATCAGAAGCAGAGCGGAGAGCACGGGAGGGTGTGTAAAGTTGAAGGCAGTTACAGGGATAAGACGGAGCGATGCGTGTAAGACATTTATAGCAGAGAGTGTTTATCTTGTAGTGACAGGTCTGTGGGAATATGCGTCAGTGGAGATGACTGAAACAGAGAGTAGTGAGGTGGTCAGTTTTGACGAAATTGGGTATGTGTGTGCCCCCCCCCCCCCCCACACACACACACACGCACGCACGCACGCACGCACGCACGCACGCACGCACGCACGCACGCACGCACGCGCACAGACACAGACACACACTTACACACGCACTTACACCACACATACCCCCCCCCACAAAACAACACACACATACACCACACACAACACACACACACACACCCACACACACCACACACACACAAACAAACACACCACCATACACATACACCCAAAACACTCAATCACACACACACACACCACACAACACACACGCCACACGCACACACACCCAAACCACACACCACACACACACACACACAACACAGGACTGGACATGTGCTCTCGCGCACCACACATACGCAGTATACATACAATTCTTTCTCCACTTACGGCGCAGCCCTACGTCTTTAAAACCAAGGCCAACTGACGATCATTTTATCACAGTACTTCTGTCCTAGGTAATATCAATACCAAGTTTCGCCCCATGTGTGGGTTGTGCGTTTGTTCGTGCGTGCGTGCATTCATGCGTGTGTGAATGAGTCAGTGTGAATGAGTGCTTGCGTGCGTGTACATGTGTGCGGCTCGTGTGTGTGTGTGTGTGTGGGTGTGTGGTGTTGGGTGTGTAGTCAAGTGATGTGTTTGTGTGTGTGTGTGTGTGTGTGTGTGTGTGTGTGTGTGTGTGTGTGTGTATTGTTGTGTGTGTGTGTGTGTGTGTTGTGGGTGTGTGTGTGTGTGTGTGTGTGTGGTTTGTGTGTGTGTGTGTGTGTGTGGTGTGGTGTGTGTGTGTGTGTGTGTGTTGTGTGTGTGTGTGGTGTGTGTGTGTGTTATGTACAATGGTTTGAACTCGTTCTGTTTGTCTTGATTAATTTTCTGATTCAAATAGTATTTGATGTAAATTGCATTTAGTTCGACAGTGCTCTACATGTGTATAGAATATCATACTTAGGTTAATAAGTATCATGTGAGCCTCGGGCTGTCGATGAGAGCATTATAGATATACATCATTATCATCCATCATCATAATCATATCATCATCATTATTATTGTGCTGATGTTGCTGGTGTTGGTGGTGGTTGTCATATCTACGATGACCATAGATGTGATAAAACCATCATCATCATCATCGATCATCATCATCATCATCATCGATCCTCATCATCATCATCATCATCATCGTCGTCGTCGCGTCGTCGTCGTCGTCGTTAGTCCGTCGTTCTCGTCGCGTCATTACTATTATTTATGATTAGTTTGTTGTTATTTGTTGTTGTTATGGTGGTTGTTTTCACAAGCATCATTTTGCTGTGTTGTACTGCTTCGTGGCTGTGGGGTCATAACCATTACTATTTACCATCATTTTCATCTTATTTGTCGTGTCGTTGTTGATAATAACCATTACTGTTATTGACATCATCATCATCATTCATCATCATCATTCATCATCATCATCATGATTCTTCCTTGTCAACATTCGTCATCATTATACATATGCATCACCATTTATCTATTATGTAGTATGATTAGTAGTAGTAGTAAATAGACCACCTTGCTGCTGTATGGTTTCCGCCTGAGTGCCCCATCGTGTGACGCCCTCCTTTTCTCAGCCCGTTTCAGTTCCAGACCTGCTCCCTGCTGACGACACTGGACTGTGGCCAGCGACGACGTTGCCATGGCCGACGAGCGCCACACGGGCCCCACACCAGAATGGCCATCACTGCCATGACGTCACTCTGCTTCTGACCACTAGGCTTAACCTCTTTCAAGACGTTGATTAATCGTGAGGTGCCGAAGCCAGACTTTGGGGTGCTTCCTTATATTCTCGTAGCCGGTAGAAATCGGATGTTGCAAAAAGAAAGCGGTTCCCCCTTAATTTTTGAGCGTGGGGTGTGTTACAAGGGTGTATCGAGATAGCGACATTTGCAACGTCATACCTCTTGATTTCTGTTGTAGCAAATACGGGGATTAACCCCTTCACTGCCCCAGCTTAAAACCCCCGGGCTGAAAGATGCACGGAAGCGCCAGCAAACAGTATATTTTCCGGTCCTGTAACACACTACTTTCAATGCTATGCGTTTTGATGAGGTGCTTTCACGCATCAATGCGAAAACGAAAACAGAAATGCTTAAAGGTCTCAAATTTCGCATTTTCATTGGTCATTTTCAAGCGGCCTCATGGCAGTGAAGGGGTTAATCTTAGCATACTCTTGACACGTGCGATCATTTGCCTGCGTGTATTTTACCATGCTTTGAATGAAAATGTTTATTAATTTGTGTATGTTTTTTTGTTTGTCAGTCATACTACGGCATACACAGTTTTGAACCTGTTATCGTGGATTTGACACGAAAAAAGTATTCTTTGTCACGTCTTTATCAATGTTTCGTTATTTCGTATCTGTCGTGACAACCAATAAGAACAACAAAAACAAAAACAAAAAAAAAAAAAAACAACAAAAAAAAACAACAAGGCGATATCTTTCTATCTGACGTTTTAACTGTGCTGGCAGATATTTTCCACAATTAAACCCATCGTTTCTCTTTTTCTTTCTCTAATACCCCCTTTTTTTGTAAAACTGATTTGATCCGTTTTATTATCGCGAAACGAAGCCCCAGAACAGGCAAACTACAAAGTACAGAATCAATGCATATTCTCTGATACACTTAAAATAACTATCAACATCTTTCATGCCCCCCCCCCCCCCCCCCTCCCCCCCCCCCCCAACTTCTTTTTATGGGGCTTTTTCGTCCACAAACCATAAGGTTTTTAGGGACAGGAAAAATGGAGGGGGGGGGGGGGGGGGGGGGGGGGGGGGGGGGGGGGGAAGGGGGGGGGGGGGGGGGGGGGCCGATGGAAGTTTTTTGTTGTTGGTGGGGGAATTTTTTTTGTTTGTTTTGTTTTTCTTTTTTTCTTCTTTGTTTGTTTTTTGTTTTTTTGTGTTTTTTTTTAAATTTTTGTTTTTCGGTTTTTGTGGTTTTAGTTTTTTTTGGGGTGTGTGTGTTGTGTGGGGAGAGAGAGGGAAAAGAGAGAGAAGGAGAGAGAGAAGAGGGAGAAGAAAGAAAGAGAGAGAGAGAGGGGAAAGAGAGGAGAGAACGAACGAACGAACGAACAAAAATTTTTTTTATTAACGGGGTAAAGGAAAAAGTACAATATACTTTTTTTCTCCACCCCCGGCCAAAACCAAAAACAAACCAAAAAAAACTAAAAAATTATAAACTCCAAAATTTATTAAAGAGGAAAAGAGAGAAAAAGAGGAGAGGAAAAGGGGAAAAGGAAAGAGAAAGGAAAAAGAGGAAAAAAAAAAAAGGGGGATTTTAAATTTTGAAAACCCAAGGCCCCCCCTTTTTTTTCGGGGAAAATGTTTCTTTTTTTCATCCACCCTCGGGGGAAAAACAAATACAAAAAACAACAAAAAGAAAAAAATTTAAACTAAAAACCCCTATTAAATATTTAGAAGAGAGAGAGAAAGAGAGAGAGGAGAGAGAGAGAAGAAAGAGAAGGCGAAAGGGAAAGAAAAA
>JABMCL010002912.1:0-20000 GCA_018857735.1 Alviniconcha marisindica
CCTTAATTTTTGTACCCTGCTGCAAGTCAAGGTCACAAGTCTGTTGGATATGTCACAAACAGTGGCATCTTTTTGGTAAGTTCTTGTTGAACAGAGGTTGTTGTTTTTTAATCATATTCACAAAGACACATATCACAAGGTAAAAATTAAATAGAAATGGTTTATATGTGTGAGTCTGCTAGTTTGTGTATGTTTTTCCAATTTTATTTCTAACTACTGGTAACACCAAGATTCCTGGCTTGTGGGCGAAATTATAGTAGCAGATGATATTGGCAGCCATTTTGTTTTTGATTGCTGGCTTTACAGCCGCAATGACGTATTTATTTATAATTTTGTAAAACTTCAGAAATTAGGTATTTATTGTAATTTTATATATTTATAGCTAGTATTTATGATGTAGACTTTCAAAATATTTTATAGAAGCAGGAACAGGGCTTAGATTAGATGGATTTGGGATTTGCAGATTTAATCGGTTGCAGAACTTTGATTCTGGTGCTGAATTTGGTGTGTGTGTTTGTTATCCAGGCTTATTTCTTGATTTTTAGGTAAATAAGTAGGAGGACTGCGTATATAGTGAATGTTTGGTGTATTTTAGGGCCCTAGGTTCGAACCTGTAATAGTTTTTAGGGGTATAGGTCATGTTGTAGTTAATTAATTTGAGGTTAACTGCTGCGAATGCGGTTCCACGGCTGGGCTCACAGAGTTAATCTTATTTTAGCTTCATTTGATAAACTAGATAACAAGGATAATTTTTGATAGATAAGAAGATAATGGTCTGCAGTTTTTGGCATTTTAAACTGCGTTATAATGTGTTTAGTACTTTTTGAGTTAGGGCCCAATCAAAAGTTAGAAGAAACACAAGCTAGTAGTTTGAAGTGCCTCGGGCAGCCTGCACAGATTTTGCTGGACAGTGCTGTCCGTGTGGTCCGCCCAGCTGATATAAATAAGAGGCAAGTGCAGCAGTGTAGCATTCATGACTTGTCCTTATTCTATTTTGCTTTGGTTTGACTGGTTAATCTAGTCATTGTAATATATATACATATACATTAGGTATAGTATGTAGTATTGTATTTGTAGTATTTGTTCATAACTGGTCATAAGTTTTACTTATTGACTTAGTTGTATTATAGTTATTATTATTTTTCTTTCTTGTTTATAAAGTTCATAACTGTTTCACTTATTGACTTGGATTATATTTCAGTTCTTATGATGATCTATTATTTGTCTATAAATGTTCATGACAGTTTTACTTATTTAGTTATATTATAGTTACTGTTAATGACAGATTTACTTATTGATTTAGTCATATTATAGTTTTTTCTTTTTTTCTTTCTTGTTTATAAAGTTCATAACTGTTTCACTTACTGACTTGGATTATAGTTCTTATGATCTGTTACTTGTCTATAAATGTTCACGACAGTTTTACTTGTTTAGTTATATTACAGTTATTGTTAATGACACATTTACTTATTTCCTTAGTCATATTATGGTTATTATTATGTTTTTACACTTACACCTCAGGAGTGATTATGCTTGTAGTATGGCCAGAATGCCCTGCATATAAATTACAGTGATGATTGACCCCCATTATTACATTTTGGTGTTCAGTTACTGTTGTCATTATTGACCCAGCCCCTGTCTGTCTGTAATCTTGTTGTTTTAGATGGCTTTTGTTTTGTATGTGTATGTGTACACCTATGGTGTTGGTAGTCTTTTAAATTCTCTCTCCCTCTGGCATGGTGTGAATGTATTTCATTGAGAGTATTATGTAGTTGTTTCATATACTTTGATGAAATGTTCCCTGCAACCTTCCCCTCACCCCTTGTATGACCGGTTGTGTAAATAAAAGTATCCCTAGCGTGTGCCTGAGTCAAGATGAGTGATAGTTGTGGACCGATAGAATTGTGCTGTGACATGATGGACATCCATCATACTGTGTTCATAACAATGGTTTTGTGATGTTTCCCCCCTTACACATGGTCAGTACTACAGTTGCTTAGTTTTATAGTGGTTTCAGATTATTAAATTCTAGAATGGTATGTCATGTTGCTTTGTTAATTGTTGTGTGAGTACTTATGTCACTTAGAGTTGTATGCATTTCAATGAGAGAGTATTATGTAGTTGTTACATATACTCTGATGAGATGTTCCCTGCAACCTACCCCTCAACCCCTTAGTATGCTTGAATGTGAATGATGGCGAGACGTTATTAATGGATGTTGTTCTGTGATGCGTCCATTCCGTGTCAAACGGTGTCACTAGTAGTTGTTCTGTCAACTTTGGCTTACAATGTTCCTTCAGTTCATGCGCATTGTGGTTAGTGCATTTTATTATTTTATACATTTCATTGAGAGTACTATGTGGTTGTTTCATAGGCTCCAGTGTAATGTTTCAGGCATAACAATGACTTAGTACTATATTATAATTTTGTATGTTGATTTCAAAAACATTATATGCTTATATATTATTATTATGTGTAAATAATGTATGCTCGGCTGGACCTACAATTGTGTTTATTGTTTGTCACAGCGTGCTGTCTTCACAACCAATAAATGGTGAAACATCTATTTTGAGTCTGGAGTCCATTCCCCACGACCTGTCACATATGCATTTAGATTTTTGTGACTTTAAAGATACAGTTGATGAATATTTGGACTCTGAGTCAGTGTTGGCTTGTTTCTGAAACTGTTTAAATGCAGTCTTTGAAGTCTATGATGGTACAGGCACTGCTTTGAGATTTAGCTGTTCATACCTGTTCTGATGATCAAGGTCCCTTTTAGAGATACTACAGAATTTCAAAATATGTCAGGTTACATGCAGGTTTGAATGTGGTTTGGTTTAGTGCTTGTTCATTTGCCATGTATTTTGTCTTCACTCTCTCTATCTCTCTTTACCCCCCCCCCCCCACCCCCCCCCACACACACACACACACTCCCTGAACCCTCCCTTCCAAAGATCCCAGCTAATATGGCTAGATTTTGTGTTTGTCAAGTGTGTTTTTTATCTATACAACTCAGCAAAGAATTTTTAAGCTGACAAAGGCTGTCACTTAATGGAACAAGAACTCTACAAATGAAAGACTGGATAAAGGTTTGTTGCTTTGTGTAATCCCCTCCTCGTCTGTGTGCTTGGTACATTGTCTTTGTCAGTGCATGCCCATTTTCTTTGCATACTGTCTGGTATAAAGCGGCAGGGAATAAAGTCTGAACAAAAATATGTTTGGAAGGTCAAAAGATGTCAGACTGTCAGATCCAAGAATATGAAGTGTCTATAAGCCCCCTCTGTGGCTTTGACATTAAAACTTTTGGAAATAATCCCACAGTTATGCATTCAGCCTCGTAATGAAGTCTGGCTGCAAGGTGGATACTATGTGCCCAAGCATCCTTTTGAAGATTCAAGCTCACATGATTATGCTGACCTTTAAATGGCAATCCAAACCTCTCAATGTAATTGTTGAACCATGTTTAGCTACAAAAGGTACCAGAATTACAGTCAAAAACATGGATTCATTACTCTTTTTTTCACTCAAAATATGAACTTCCCTGAAATCTTTTGCTTGAGGAAAGAAACCCAAAAATATTAAATGATACTTCTTATTTTAATGTTGCACCAGTGTATCACACGTGCTCACAAAATGCTCCTTGATTCAAAAGATATTTGATGGACAGATATGTGTTAATGGATTAATTCCAACCCTACGACTTTTGATGATAACCCAGACCCTTTACATGCTACATTCCTTAACCTGACCCACCAGTATCCAAGTTTGCAGGGAAAAGTTCAACAGTGTAGAAGAAATGGAATTGTTTCAATTATAAACCAAAACCTGTGATCTTGACCTTGAGGAGAGAACAATTCTGATATTTCACATGCCACTTTCTCTAGTAATTATACACTAGAATGCTAAGCCTGGTAATAAAGAGTTCAGCAGCTGAGAAGATACATGATGCACAGACCACAAATTTGAATCTTTCCTGTGATTATTTTCATTATGATCTTGAAGATAACAATCTAACCTTTTGACATGACACTCTAAGTCTTGATCATGCATCACATCACACATCAGTTTGTAGCTAAAGATTAAGTTGTTTAGAAGATATTTTCAAGGCAAACCCCAGAATAACCAGACAGACACATCAAGATTACAAGGTGAGGTGATCTGATGAATGCATCATCCTTTGCCACCCCCCAATATTACATCATTACAGGTGGGGTACAGGTGGGAAGGTCAGGGAACAACAGTATTGGGCAGTTCAGGTGGGGTTATTAATTCCCTTGAATTTTACCAGCATTGCTTAAGTCACTTGGCTGTTTACTTCCATTCACTTCACAATGGAAGGCAGTGACAACAAATCTGCAAAGTTTACAGTGCCAAAGTTGAAAGTATTTTTCAAGGCCCATAGAGTGTGCCCCAAAACGATTTTTTCCCCCATGCACTCATGATCTTCTGGTCAGCCCAAAAACAATGGAAATACATTTTTTTTTCTCCATCCTCCATCACCTTTCCCCTGTAATTCTTGCAAACACAACAGTACTGCCATTTGTACTGCTTCACAATTCTAGGTTCAAATTTCATTGTTATACACAGCATGAAATTATTAAGGGCATTCACTTGTGCAAATCAGCTTTACTGAATAGCTCAATAACAAGTGGACAAAAACCTACATGCATATGTATTCTGTAATATTTTGCCGGTTTTTGTTTTTCCACCCTAGTAATCAGACTGTTCTCACTACAAGTCAAACTATGTCATTTACCTGGTTATATTAATGTTTTGTGTAAGTGTACATAACCATATGTCATCATGCTGAGTATTCATATGGATAGCTTGACCTATCAATTCATGAACAATATGCCCATTAGAGCAATCCATCATGTTTCCAGATGCAACATTTGGAGGTCTTGATTTGGCAACAGCTTTTAACTGTTTCAATGGGCAGAAATGGGCAACAACTAAAATACATGAGAAAAAATCTTAAGATACCATCAAAGCAATAATTAAGTCATTAATAAAATCCATTTCGTATTTTACTAGAACCCAATGAAAATCCACTGGACCAGGTGTACAACAGTTATAAAATACATTTTTAATAACAACCACTGCAACTCACTTCATTGTATCATAAACAAAGCAGTCTTTGAACTACATATACATCAGTTCAGCCAATACTTTTCATAGGCACTGTATTAAAATCAACTCTTTCTGAGTCTGATTGTTTCACATCTCATATGTGTATATAAGTTACACTAAGTGTGTAGTTTACTTACAACAATGAAGTTAGGTAGTCTGTCTGCAGAACGACATACCCCTTTCATAAGTTACTTTTTAGCAAAAACAAACTGTCCCCTTACCTGCACACTTAAAATTTTGACAATACCTTACTTACAAATAAAAGGGTTTCAGCTTGAAAAAAAGAAGGTGAAACTCAATTTAAAAATAAATAAATATATATGACAGTTACAAATCTGAGATACCTGTTAAAATTCTCAAGATTTTTCGAAAACCATTTTCCCATGAGACCTAGAACTGCTTTAAAAACAAACAAATGCAAATATGTTAAACAAAATTCATGCTGAAAAATATACTAATTAAAACCTAACTACCACAAATTGGTTAAAAAAAATAAAAAAAATAAAAGCATATAATTATGTCAGTTACATCGTAATTGCCAAAAACCATTTTGACTCTTACTTGCTGGAAGTAAACATTGCTCTGACATTGCTTCTTGCCGTCTTCAGAATATCCACAATTTCCTGTCAAACAAAACAAATAAAAAACTTTCTGCTGTGCAATAACCACAGAAAACTCCCTCCTTAGGAGAGAGACTATTTTCTTTTGGGGTATATTAGGTTTCAACAAAGCAAATGATATTACTGAAAAATGCATTTTTCCAGATAAAATGTATATTTCTGACATTTACATAACCACAAAGGTTAAACCTAATGCAGCTGCATTTGGGTTCCCAAAACAACCCTAAATTATCCTTATTTAATACCATCCTGAGTGACCTCCACCAGACACCAGTGGGTGTCCCCTGTATAAGACCCAATGAAAAATGCATAACTGACAACTGTTGACCTGTCGAGAGTATATACTTGCATCAATCCAAACATCTTCCAAGGATCCTGCTGAGCTTATGGAAACCTGTCCATGAGTTTTTTTAGAGCTGATTTCTTCTTTAGGCTTCGGATGCTGGCTGTGCAGCTTAGTGGCCCCAACATAGCTGCCATTGGGGACTGAATCATTTGGATGTACACTTCAAGGGTGGGTAACTGTCTCCAAACCAACCTCCCATTGGACTGCGTGAGAGCATGTCTACTTTACAGGACCTTCCTTGTCCTTGGAAGCAGCGCTCAAACTACAGCAAGTGTGAGTCTTAAGAGAGAAACTCCCACTCTCCCAGCTGCTTGCCACAGTCTCATCATCCTCTGATTGTTATTTGAGGTTGTTGGTTAGTTGGTTAAACTTGTTTAATGCTGAGTTGTCTCTGAAGAGGTACTGGCAAGGAAAGATGATGATGATGATGATTGCTTTTATAAAGAGCTATTCTCCACTCTCGAGCAGACTCACTGCACTCGCATGTGATTCTACATGAGTGACTAGCTTATTTTATAGCGCGTTTTTTAGTATCCACCAAAGTGGTGTACTTACAGCGCTGGCATGGCTGATGCCACATGAATCTGCTGCCATCTCGGTGCGTTCTGTGTACACCATACAACCATGCACCATGTCACTTCATGCAAAGCCACATATGTAAGGTGTATGCGTGTTTAGCTGTAACCTGCCACCTGCACTTTTGGCAGGATGACTGGGATATTTACTAGCTACTGCGGTAACACGGGGGTGGAATGGATACCAAAATAGGAGTCAGCACAGAAAGTTGACCCTGGAGAAGAAAATTCTCCTGCCGCTCCTGCAGGGATTCGAACCCGCGACCTTTCAATCACGAGTCCGGCGCTCTAACCATTGAGCTATCCCCGCTCAAGGAGATCAAGGAGGTGGGGGAAGTAGACTATTTGTAACACTACACCGTCACCACAAGAATGACTCCTGCATTAAGATGGACAGCAATGAGAGCCATTTTAATGTCGCATTCATCATGAGGGACAGTCACAATTAAGACTGCCCACAAACCACAATTTTTGAAAAGAGAGGCGCGCCAGAAGTGGAATGGAACTGAGGTCTTGCTTACCAGCCTAACACCATACCACTAAGCCACCCTAGCTCAATGTCATTGAAGGCATACTTCAGTGGGTCTTACACAGGGGACACCCCCTGGTGTCAGGAGGAGGCCACTAATGAGGTATTTAAAAAAAAAAAATAGACGATTTCCAAAAATAACAGGGGAGATAATCTGGAAGAGTGAAGCCCCTGGAGTAGGACATCATTTCAGACACGGACTACTGGCATACATAGGTCCATGATTTCAGAATGGAGGCGGCAGTCGAAAAGCGTGGGTCTGTGACAGTATCAGACCTTCAGGCATGGACCTATACTATACTGGACTGCCAGATGGTGCTATGCACTAGAAACATTTTTCTTTTTTCCCCGTGTACTGCAGTCTTTTTGGCGGGGCCACATGCGGTGTGTCCGTTTGGAATGGCGGACTGACTGAATCAACCGTGAGCGTTCATTATTTACACCATGTTCTTGATTAAGAAGACGAAATGTAAAAAAATCATTGGTAGCCTCATTGCGAGCAGAGGATCGAATACAGAACCAGGAATAGCAAAGCCAATTGCTCTATTCCATCACTCGCATCAGATTGTAGATAGCAGTCGACAATCTTCTCCAGGTATCTCACCTCAAGATTGCTTCAAATATGATAAGTTCTGAGGTGTCGATAATTTCTCGTATAAACTGATATCTTGATAGATCGACAGCTCTGTGTTGTGTGTCAGCGTGAAGCGAAATGTTCATCAGGACATTTGACATCAGGAGGGTAGAGTAAACAACAAAAACACTACACCCTGTTTACATGCACTTCAGCAGCGAGTGTGTACTGTTAATACAATATTCACTGAATGTGTTCAGATTTAGAGGTGGTACACTGTTAGAGAATAATGACTTGAAATTCAGAAATCACCCAGAAATAGATCTAAGGATAGAACAAAGTGTGCAACTAACTTGTAACTCATGTAAGTAAGCAGAATAATCTGCCAGAGAAATCTGCATAAGCAGACCAAAACAAACATAATAACAACATATAATCACCAATGCAGAATTTATTGGAGATGGGTGTAAAAAGTCACGATTCATTCATTAGATATGAAGCCATTTTATTGATTTAAATGATATAAATGACTCAAAATGGCATTTAAAATGTCCCAAGAATTTCCAACCGCCTCCTTGGATATTACTGAAGATTTTCATATTTTACACAGTGCTTACATATACATTTGTTATTCCATCCTCAAAGCAAAAACATACAACTGGCTCCTTAACACACACACACACACACACACACACACACACACACACACACACACACACACACACACACACACATGACCAACAACAACTACAAACAAAAGGCAACTGGACACGTCACATTGCTTGCTAATGGTCATTTCACTGGCTCAGAAGCTCCTTTTGTGTGCGAAATTCCAACTGCTTTGAGCAATAAAAAAAATTAAAAAATTGCTGACACTGGACTGGCTGTAGGGACGCCCACAGGCTTTGCTCCAACAAAGGAATGTTTCAAGTGTTTGCTTTGGTTTCGCAAACTATCAGAGCTGCATGTACCCCACAGACAGTGCTTGGCTGACACTTCTAATGCCTTTTCTGCTTCTTTTACCAGTATCTGGCCATCTTTCCTGCGGTTTTACTGCACAAATCTCTGCGCTACACCCGCAGGCACTTACTGAGTGCAGTCCCCTGGATTTCCGAAGATCGTCTATTTGGGGTTGCTTTGGAAACCCAAATGCAGCTAGGTGTTTGGTCTAAGGGAGATCATTCTTAGTAGTTAAGTAGATGTAATGTATTTGAAAGAAATATTCATAGTGAAGTAAAAATATCACACTGAACACAAACACACCCTCTTTCTCTCTTATGCATACTTAGATACCCTCACACACACTAACAAACACTCACTTCCACTCACACCCACTGTCTCTTTCACACACACAGACACACACACACATGCACACTGTCTCTCTCTCTCTCTTAACAAAGCAAGACTTATTGAAACAAGGTACCTTCCAATGAATGTTTCTCCAAGCACCCGGATCTTTAAGCAGCTGAAAGAAGAGAGATGCCATGACAATCTCAGGGGGCAACTTTTCAGCTGACAACAGTGGAAGGAACTGCTTGAGATTTAGCGTTGCCACAAAGGTCCTCAGCATCAATGGATCAGCTTGAAAGGCCTTCGACAACCACCCAAAAACTTCTCTGACTGGGCTGTATAGTTGAATATGGACAGAAAAAAAGAGCCAAATATCAGTGCAGTTCTGTAGTTATTTGGAACAATTTGACATAAACACTATCACTCTGATTCTTCCTCCTCTTTTAAAGCCACCCTCAAGACACATCTGTTCAATAACTATTTCAAAACTGTCTTTTTCACAGCCACGTCTGCCCCCCACCCCACCCCCATCTGATGCGCATGTGTGTTTGTGTGTGTGCGTGCGTGTTGTTAGTGTTATTGTAAAGCACCCTGTGCTCCCACCTTGTGTGGTAGATGGGCACTCTAGAAATCCCCTTTATCATTATTATATATATACAGAGAGAAATAGAGACAGAGCAAGAGAGAGAGAGGGAAATTTCAGACCTAAATATAATGCCTCAACAATCAGTTAGTTGTTTTTTTGTTTGTTTGTTGTGTGTGTGTGTGTGTGTGTGTGTGTGTGTGTGTGTGTGTGTGTGTGTGTGTGTGTGTGTGTGTGTGTGTGTGTATGTGTGTGTGTGTGTGTGTGTTCTCTTTTTTAGATTCTACAGACCAAGGAGTTTTAACTGTGGAGTTAGGTCCCTTTGCAAAGTACTTTAAAAAAGGTTCTCACTTCAGCAGTTGGTGGGAATTCTTTCTTCACATTAAAACATCTGTTGTAATTAATTACAGTGTGATCTTTCAGTTCTTCTCAATAAATTTTTCCCTTCATTTAGAGCCACTTGGATATGTCAGCGAAGACTATTCTCTGATGCTGACAGATTCTACCACTTACTGAGTGGTTTTTCTTCTTTAGTTTTTCTGGGGCCATAGCTAGGTAGTGACACTTACCATTAATAATTATACTTTTGTACTTTTGGTGCTTTTGTCTTGTAATTCTCATCCTGGTGTGACCTGCTGTTCTTGTTTGGGTTTTTTAAAGTTCAATATTAACGAATATAACACAATTATAGAACAGTCAGGACACCTGTCCCAACAATGGATAACAGACATATACAAATATACAGGTACAAGTTATGCATACATCATAGTTCAGGAGCTGTGTGAGAGTCGAGGTGGCCGTCCTGGGCTGTCCGTCCTAACGAGCCTACTGGTTTCCGTGGACGTAAAGCTATATTGAACCATGTTTCGGCATTGGTCTCAGCTTGTCCCTAATATGTCAACTGACATCTGAGGACATTAAGCAACACTACCTACCTAGGTAGTGAAACATATTCCATGGATTAGATTTTCTTGCATGCATGAAGAGACAGCTTAGATTACATCTGGTCATTTTCAGTTGTGTATTTTGACTGGAGAAACAGTAAGTGTGCATGTGGATGTGTGTTGTGTCTGTGCATATATACATGTGGGGTGTGTGTGTTTGGGGGGGGGGGTATGTATGCATATGTGACTGATGCACAGGGTGCCACTACATGTGCATGTGTGTGTATGCACACACATGAGTATTAGCCCTGAAAGGGCAGAAATTGTGTGAATATTTCCACATGCAGTCTATATATGGTTGTTCTATCAATATTTATGCAACAAGCACATTTTGGTTTCTAATTTGAGCTCTTCTGGGCACAGCCAGATTGGTTCATTCTTTACAAAAAAAATCTGAAAAAGGTTGGCTTGTGTCATCGTAGATATAGCAGTCACACACAGGTTAACATGCAAAATGCAAAGCTTTGGGCTGTTCTCCTGAGTGAAGCAAGATCAAGAAAAGTTTCTTCACCTTTCCGGCAAAGCAAAACTGTTTCATGAAAGGCTAAAAGGCCTTTCACAAGTGGTTTGATAATCTGGAGAGTTGCTCACTTCCAAGGAAAGTCAACAAGTATATTTGTGGAAGTAAGCTGATTTGATATGTGAAGATCATTTCATGCCCAACAGTTTTGACATGATCAATAGCACTTTTGCAAGTTATCACTGTCCTCCAACTTGAAGTTGAAGCTGTCAAGTTACTGCATTCGGAGCAGGTTTTCTCATCTAGCACAATGGCAATGCTGAATAAACACCTGTCAATACAATATGTCCTAGTCATATTAGCAACTGCTTCAGATTCCCTTTCTTTCTCACAAGTCTCAGAAGCCTGCTGCAGCTCTTCTTTGGAGGACTCAGGCTCAAAGTTGCAATTTGGGCATTAAACCAAAGTCCATTTTTCTTGTTTCTTGGTAGCATGTCAACACTGGCAGTCTGCTGAACTTGCAGACAGTCTGTATCAATGACATCACAAACTGATATAAAAATAAATACAAATTATGGCACTTGTGTCCAGGTTCAGCATGACTTTCAAAAATCAATTCTGAACTGGACTAGAGATTGACAGAAAAACTGTTGTGAGTGTATTCTTTATTCCATTCCTATTTACAGGACCTGTGGTACATGTCAATGGTTCAGTTCCCCATCAAGTATATGCCATGGTCATAAACATATACTTTCAATTCAGTATCAGGATCCGAAAGTCACATCAAAGAAGTTTAAAATATATGAAGAAGCTAAATTCGTGACCTAAGAAATTCTAAGTTTTTCATAACCTGTCATTTGTGCTACTGGTGTTAATGTTATTCTGACATTTTGTGGAAGACAATGCACTGAACCAACTTCTTCAGTATAAAATGATCGTTAACATTTATAAATCAGGTGAAAGGAAAAGGTAGGCAAAAACCATGTGTGGTATTATTAGGTGAGTGGGGGCATGATGGTCTAAAAACATAAAAATTGTGCAACTATTTCCAATTGCAAGCTTTGTATCATTAGTTGTGCAACAGAAATAATTTTCTGCTTCCACTTTCAGATCTTCAGAGTGAATTGGCTCATGACAAGCTCGCCTTGTTCATGACATCAAAGACAGACTGCCATACACAAAATGGCAGCACTCACATCCATGCTTTCGTAACTTTCAAACATCCATTTTTGACAAACTTGACCGTGAATTGAGTGAAAAATTGCAGCAAGTTTTTTTTTTTTTTTAAATGTTCTAATCTATTGGGCCTGTGATGCATCTTTACTTGTCATCCCTTTTAATAATAGAAATATACACAATGTATTATGATGATGTAACTTGGGTCCTTTACTTTCCCTGTTTTCTTAAATGTAATCACTCACTGCTTCCAGTCAGTGTGTTGTGTTGCCTCTTTGAAGGCTTGGACTTTGTCATCCACTTGGGTGGTTCCCCACCAAGCTTTAGTCCTGTGAGTCTCAGATGGTGGTGGAACATTGAAAAGAAGGTCTTCCTCACACAACAGATGTAGCAGTGGTATGGAGCAGATCCATGCAGGGTCTGTATCTCGTTTGTTTTTCAGAAAAAGAGGCACAAGCTTCTTCTGAAGTGTTCTGAAACAAAAGCAACCACAGATCTGTAACTCTATATTCTCATGCAAAGTCGATGATCAAAACAGAAGCAACAAAACAACCAAGCAACAATAACAAAGAAAGAACAATAATTCAATGACCAGTTCACTAACAACTGATTGATCTCAACAAACAGGGGAGTTTGAAAGACATCACATGAACACAATAACAAAGACCCAAGCTGCCTACAGTGACCCTCAACTTGGATGTGAGTAAACACAAGGTACATAAACTCCACCAGAAGTACATCCTCAAATCCTGATTGATCTGTCAACCATTCTACCATGGAAAAAGCAAATACTTGCTCTACAGTATTTGCCTAAAAAATTGGGTCCATTTGGGGTGAGGGGTAGAGGGGTGGGGTCTCTGTGACACAAACTCATACATGAAAGTTAATCTATTTTGAGAAACAAACAGAAAAACTATCACTTTATTCAACTGTATTAATGATAAAAAATTCATAATTAATTCAATACCCAAATTTCATTAATTTTATGCAGTTACCCTTTGTTCTGTTGACCAGATAGCATGAACAGAGAGAAAGATATTTGGTTTTTAACACTCAGCAAACCATGATGGTTATATCAAGGCAAGAGAGACACAGAGACAGACAGAGAAAGGTAGAGACTTCTAACAACACAGTGATGAAAGTGTATTTTTGTCATTGGCATCAAATTTTGGAGTAAGTCAGATCTTTTGGGTGATTTTTTTTATATTTTATTTTTTTATAAATTATCCAAACAATGTAGCACCAACTGACTGATCAAATCCCTTTCTGGATCTGGTACTTGTAAAGTACCAAAATGTACCTGATTGAAAATTGCATATCTTGACAACTTCATCATATGTAAATGAGGAGTTTGAAAATTGTACAAGTCAGAAAAACATGTAGAAATTACATCATATTTTTTCCAACTTACACAACTTTATTCCATCAATGCTTAGACTTTTGTCAAAGCAATGTTTTCTTTAATTTCACCATTTTAAAATTTATGTGGAGTTTGAAAATTATGTAAATTACATCACATTATTACACAATTTAAATTTATATTTTATTAATAAGACATGCTGATGCCTTCAAAAATTAAGTTTGTTCAGAAACTAAACAGTTTCTTAAGCCCAAATTTCATGCCAATGTTGATCTGCTGTTCATGTTTTGAGTCCCTCAGTGGTAACTGTATTAGACCATGGGCTGAAGTTTGATTTATTAAATCTATATATAATACTGTCAGTAACTAATTCTGTGCACCCAAGAATTATGAGAAAAAGAAGACTGAAGCAAGAGATGCAACAGACAGGCATAACATTTATAACCAACTTTACTCACTGCTTGTCTTTCATCAGATTTGGAAAATGATGTAACAAATTTGTGATATCTGGACATGTCTTTTTCTCCACATCAGGCTTGATCAGGAGAGCTCTGAAGACAGTGTTCTTGTCATCTGATGTAAGATTGGCCTTCACACTTTCAGCCAGAAGCAGCAGAAACATGGCCACCACCACAGTTTGTTTGTCTGAGTTGAGAGCCATCTTTGTATCTCTGATGACTGCCTCCAGCAGAAAATGTTCCACACCCTGTACAACACACAAAGCCCACGTTGGATCCCAGTTCACTCAATTCTTAGACTCAAATTTGATGCTTGCAAGTGCAATGAATTAAAACGAAGAAGCAAGGATCCCAGTTCACTCAATTCTTAGACTCAAATTTGATGCTTGCAAGTGCAATGAATTAAAACGAAGAAGCAACCAGATATGCAGGCAGGCCGACAGGCTTCTCCAACACACACACACACACACACACACACACACACACACACACACACACACACACACACACACACACACACACACTCATTATATAATTTCATCCAAAAGATTAGACATATTTTCTCAGTTTTACACTGATGTTTGCTGGGTTGTCAATTATTCAGTTTACACTAAATGTCTAGTCATGAGGCAGGAATTTATATATACACCAAACTGCTTCAGAGAACCAAATGTCTTCCTTAAGTCAATAAAGGCAACATACAACTTCTCCCTTCTTTTTGACAGATACTTTTGAGTTATCCCATACAAGGTGAGCATAATCATCAGTTGTTAAATATGTTCTTCCAAAACAAGCCTGAGTTTCTTCAGTGTTGCTATTATCCTCTAGCCAGTCATACAGTTAATTGTGTAACACTGCAGTGTAGCATTGACCAAGTATACTCAATAAAGATCAAGAATCTATCACTGTCTGGCATGTTAGTGTCCCCTCATGGTTGGATAACTTTTTTTTTCCACTTGCCCTGTAGAGGCTTGCCCCATACAGCAAGTGACTGAATTTTTGACTTGCCTGAGTTGCAAAACTAGTTGCCCAAGCCAAATTCTAAAACCTAGTCATTCTGAGTAAAATGAGCGATAAGGTTGTCAAATGGAATATGAAGGCTAGAAAGTGTGATAAGTGTATTGAGTAGAGATTGCCAGTTTTGTCTATCCTCTGTGAGTAAATGGGTAATTATCTTGGCAAACCTGGAGTGTTTTTTAAATATTTTTAATGGTTTTTTTTTGGTATCACCGTAACTGTTATCCCTCACACATGCAACATCAATGTCAAGATTACATACCTGGGGTTGGCAGTCCTCACCCTATTGTTTCATTGCCAACAGATTGAAACAACAAAAAGGAGAACAATAAAACTGAAAAGGCAGATAAAACTTATCTGCTGTCCTTGTGGGCTTTTCCAAAGTGGTGATCTAGTACCATGCATATGAGCATGATGTAATTAGGCTGGTGACATCTTTGAAAGGGCATGATGTGTTTGCATTTTTTGTGTATAATTTATGAGGCATCTGGGATGGATGGAGAGAGAGGGAGAGAGAGAGAGACGCTATTAATTGGCCTTCAGATTGAAGAACATTACAAATATTCCCACTGATGGTATATTCTGACCCTAATTAGTAACCTATTTTCAGCCTCAGACATTTACCTGATTAAATAACTACTTCTCTTAATTATGCCCATGGAGCTGACAACTTAATTTAATTGCACATTAAGTGAACATATATGAAGAATTTGTCACAAGACTGCCTGTCAGGTATTGTTCAGGTTTACAAGTTCACCTATATTTGGAAGATCCTCACACTACCCCAGCTTGCCTCTCTTAAAAAAATAAGATGCGTCACGCACTGGGGAAAAAAATCATGCTTCTATTTAGAAAAAAGAAAAAATGAGAACACAAGATAACCAGAAATAGGTGAGGGGGGTGGGGGGAAGGAAGAGAGACTCAAAGGGAGAGAGATTTGTTAGATTGAGAGTATTGATAGTTTACTAATTGAAATGTGTACTTGAGTGGGCGGGGAGGGGACAGACTGGTGCATGTGTGCATGTGTGTGTGCATGCTTGTGTGTGCATATAGGTATACATAGTTACTGTTTGCTAGGTGATATTTTTATGGTAGACTACTATACTTAAGATTCTGTTCATTGAAATGTATGTTAGCATGATGTTTGTCATGAGTTGTTTGCACAGTGCAGTGAGTTTAACTTGGGTTAGAAAACAGCACTTTGTAAGAATGATCTATTATTACCGTTATTAATGATAGCTTTTGCCCAGAGGTCAGGGTTAATCCCCATTCTTGAGTATTTTATTGAAATATTGTTCCAGAAAACAAATAAGGTGTTGCTGGCTGATTTTAACATTTCTGCCAGAATGCCATCTAAGCCACTGGATTTTCTTAACTTGATTTTGAAAGGTCCATGATACTTGTTCCTCTGTTATGGGTCTGTCTAGGCTATCATAGTATCAACATCTGGCAAACTTTCCTCTGCACTATGGTCATCTCAACCATGCTGCCGTGAATAACTTGAGTTGATTTTTTTTGTTGGACTGCAATAGTGTAAAGTGCTTTAGTACAGTTGGGTAAGGCACTATAAACATGTCACATATTATTAATACTGTTATTATTTTTAATGCCATGAAAACAGGTCATTCTCCTGCAGACCTCAAAGACACCAGCCCAATTTGGAAAGTACAGCATAATTTAAGGTTTTTACAGAGAACTAAACATGCAAATTTAAGAGACTTAAAAGCACTGATTTACCTCACTGATGAACTTTTCCTTGTCTTCAGTAGTACCAGTAAATGGTAGTTTCTGAGCAATCACATTGATTGTTTTCAGAAAGTCCTCTGCAGTTTGTCCTTGGATGTCCACATGGTTACAAAGAGTGTCCATTACAGTATTGGGTGATGGCAAGAACAAGGCAAAGGCTGACTGCATATCACAGGAAAAAATGTTACTTGATGAGGTTTGCATCCCCAAAAAATGGCGAACTGAGTCAAATAGCTTCTTCAAGCCATCTGGGTAGGCGACCCAATCATACACACACCATATTCCTGAAAAATATCATCAAATGAATGGCATATAAGGTGATGAGGTCAACACAGTCACAAACAGACAGGTAAACAGACTGAGAGACAAAGACTGAAAGCTCAACACCCAGACAGAAAAATGGATCATTTCAGTATAGATGAAGACATGAACAGATGGACTAATTAAGTCATTTCAAGAACAGTAAGTTGGATGGTTCACTTGATGTGCTCAGGCCTAATGCCAGTTGACCTCTCACCACCCTCTGACTAACACAATCTTCAGCCAGCCCCAGCATACAAACATACCTCCTTAGACAAGCTTAATGTCAAAAATAGTCAGGCACCTTGGGTCTGTGCAGTTCAAAGTGCAAGTTCAAACACACCATATATTTGGAGGTGAAGATGAGGTAACTAATGAATCATGCTACATAGAAATGGAAAGGGAAAAAACAGGCTTTGGCAGGGTGGAGTGGTGGTGGGGGACAGTTCATAGATTCTTCTAGGTGGTAATGGATTATGAGAGAGTGGTTGATGTCAATGCCACAAGGTTAAGAAAAGGAAAGAATGGTGGTGAAGAGTTGGAAGAACTGAACATAGTATATTTGGAAGCTTGGAGAATTATGTCATCAACTAACATCAAATGACAAGACATAAAACCTATGTTCATCCTCAAGGCCTGTTGTAAAAAGATTATTAGGATCTTATCAGCCTATGGTGACCAGTCTTGTTTGCTCCATTAGCATACTGATACTAAGTCAAGTATGTACTATCAATCATAATATACAAGCATTTAAGTCGGGTGGGGTGGGGGTGGGGACAATCCCATTCCAAAAACTACCCCCCCCCCCCCCCAACACACACACACACGCTTTGTACACACAAACAGGTGCACAAACACACACAAACATGCACACACTGACAGACTGGGATTTTGACATTTGTAACTGAAAATAACAATAACAATATACTTTATTAATCCCAGTGGGATTTATTATTCCCAATAAATATATCAACCATTACCTCTGTTTTGGTTTGGAACCCGTGGCATCTCCCGCACACTGATGTCTTTGTTCTTGTCTCTGGTCTGACGGTAAACTTTCTCCCACTCAAATTTACCATTTGCCTCCACACAGTACTTGTACAAAGCCTTGTGGTGATTTGAGAGCTTACTCAAATCCATTCTGCCTTCGTACACATTTCCGCAATTCTCACCTTCCCTAAATGCAGAGGAATACAAGTTTAGTTGTCTTACATACAAGCAGCTGAAAGGAATTTGGCTGTACTTAAATGGCCCCTGAACACTGCTTTTATGGCCCCTGAACACTGCTTTTAAGGCATAAATAGCAGTTAAATTGTGTACTGAAGTATCTCACATAATTATATGCTGTTCATTTGATACAAACTTTTTTTCTTTTCCTTTGGGTTGCAAAAGTAGTGGTCCAAATTAAAACAAACACATTGCTTTGAGTCGCTGCCTTGTCTGCAGTTGAAAATCCCAGGTTTCAGTCATGTGACCATTATGACATCAAAACCAGACCACAACTGGCCTGCAGCATGGTCATCTGGCATCACTAGACTGGGTTGCAAATGCTAACAAACTACCCCATACAAGGAAATGCTGATATGTCTTTAGTACCTTGGGATCACTCCTACAGTAAAAAAAAGAAGAGCAAAACTACTAAAACCACAACATTTCTAGTCTGATCAAACTAGAGAAAAAAATACAGAATAAACAAGCAAGAGAAAAGGAGAAAAGGCAAAACAAAATATAAAAAAACACTGAAAAAAATGAAGAACAGGCAGGCTCCCAGACAAGGTCTAGCCTGATATGAACTGTATAACATATATATATATCTCACAATGAAAATAATGAAAGGCCATAACTCTGTCGAGGCCCTAGGAATGATTGTTTTTTAATGCCCAGTCAATCATGATGGTTATATATCAGGGCAATGGGGAGAAAGAACCAAAAAAGGAGAGAGAGAAAAAAAGGAAACCCAAAATATAGAGAAATAAACACAAGCCCAGCAGTTGGCAATGGCTTTGGAGCTTCATCCTTGGAGATTTGAACTGGAAATGTTGCTAAGTCAGTTACTCTGTAGACATCCTAACAAACAATAAAAAACTAAAAAGACATTGAAAGACACAAATATACAAAACAACAACAAAATAACCAAAGAAAGAAAAAAGAAAAAAAAGTAAAGAAAGAAAGAAAGGGAAGAAATCACCCCTCCACAACAATCCCCCAACCTAACTGTTGCTGAAGCAGCTGGGACACAGACTTCCCATGATGAAATCGTCACAAGAAGAGAGATAGTAGGAAAACTAGAGAGTTGAGAGAAATACAAAATGACAAATGAGCAAACAATAAGGAAATAATAGTGTAACACCACACAAACCACAACAATGACATGAGGAGCACCCAGACATGGATATAAAGCACTGGGAATGCAAGACACATGTATTGGTCAAAAGAAACTTCTCATCATACTGACTCACTATACTAGAAATGACAGTACTGGCAAAAGGGTTCAGAACAGTGCAGTGCAGCTTGTTCTGAAGAAACACAAGTGAGATCACATAAGTTCAGTTCAGTTCAAGATGATATCTATGCGCTCAGGAAAGTCCATATGCGCTCCACCCCATCTCTCAGAAGTTTCCCCAACGTTGCCTTTCAAACACTTCCAGTGTTCATTTGATTGATGATGGCCCTCTTGTCCTTTCAAGGAAGATCATCTAGCATTTCCTCCTTCAATGCCTTTCTCCTCCAGGTGATCAGCTGTGTGATGTCCATGGCTTTGTGCCTGCAGGTAGTGTCTCAAGCTCCTCAACACTTCAGATCTGAAAAGCAAGCAACTTGCGAGGATTGCTTTGCCTGCCGGTGTATCTGCTTGGTCATTTCCCTTCACTCCAGCATATCCAGGGCAGAACA
>JABMCL010002912.1:25000-62500 GCA_018857735.1 Alviniconcha marisindica
CACCACTGCTATAAAACTGCCCAATGAAGGTTATTAATGACCTCTTCAAGTAGAATCAGACTGACAAAACAACACACAGATTCCAGTAACAAACAGCAAAACAGCTACGGGAAAATGTGCCTACTCCAGAAAATACACAACTCACTACAGAAGAAATCAACGATGCTGAAATACACACACTAAAGTATAAATAAAACCCTACTAGGACAGTCAGTCATTACACAATGTGGCAGCCCAACCTACTTCATAGGCAAATTCATTGGCATCTTCCATCTCCCCTATTGTTCCCCCCCAACAACAACAAAAAACCCACACAAAACAAGTACATAAAGGGCACCCCACAGTTTATATATCCCTGAAATGTACCATAGCGGCAAATTATGAATGCACAAATAAGGAACTCAAAGAATTAAATGAAGCAGTCAGTGATGCACTGCCACATGTGGTCACCTGACCAGGACTAGATAAAACAGCCTTAAAACACAACTTACTTCATCTGGCAAAAATTCAGCTCGCATACAACTATTTCTCATTTAACAACAAACTGTACCATCAAATCCCAAGTGGGCAAAACCTTTACCAGAAACATGTGACATGTGACTCATCAAATCCTGGAACACTTGATAAAAAAATTGCCACACAAAAACAAGATCAGAACCTGTGTGCAATTCCGGGTAACCAGTTCATGTTATGGGAGAATCCAACTAAAAATGATGAGTTTCTTCCACACTGCCAACAATTATCACCAAAGTCAACATATACATAGATTCATAAAAGCAACAGTCATTTCAAGAATATGCACAAACCCTGACCCAGATAACTTGAGATCCAAAATGAACAGATACAAAGCCAAACTGATCAAAAGAGGATACAAACTCCAAGAAATTGAATGGCATTTCAATAATAAGATAAAATAATGCTTTATCGCCCAAGGATAAATATTTAAGTACAAGTCAGCTTTTTATTTTTTTATTTTATAAATCTGTCCATGATGACAAACAAAATGAGGCCTTACAAGAGGCCTTATGAAATAATTTCTTCCTCCCAGGCTTGCTTTTCTGAGTCAGGCTTGGATGCACCCAAACAACAAACTACAGTTAAAAACAGACAAGATGAAAATGATTCTAATCATCCTGAAATATATATCTGATATCCTCTCACCATTATGTGCCAGTGGTCACTGATGATCAAGCTACTCAGGTAGCGAAACATGTGTCTGACCAAGGCAACCAACATAACAATGGTCCCCACCAGGGTCAGATTTTTGATAACCCCTCTGCTCTCTGCTTGGCATTGTGGGCCAAAAATCGGATTCGGACAAAGACAAAGATGCAGACCAAAAAAAAGTATGCCACAACCATTCAGTCTCGCACCCCCCCCCTCCCCACCCCTGTCAAATTTACTCTGTTTAAGGTTACCAGATCTAAATTTATATAACACCTCAACAATTAACTACTTCCTTGTTTTTTTCTACACTTCGACCTAAAATTAAATCCAAAAACATAAATCATATATATTCTAAAAACCCAAACTTTGCTTTCTTTCATCCAACTGAATGGTTGTGGCATACTTTTGCTTTGTCTGCATCTGTCAAGAACTTATGTGTCATTCTTGAACAAACTTCCTCTTTCAAACAACACACATCCTGTACATGTTAGGCTTGCAATCTTGAACTCTGTCACCTCAGTTCTTCTATCTATCACTATGTCATTCACGGTGCTCTCAAAACCCTCATCTAGGCTTTTGTTCTGTCTCAGGTTGACTATTGTAACTTTCTTCTTGCTGGGTGTTCCTGAAATCTGACCTGTAAACTTCAAAACAATGCTACCTGCCTCATCTGTCTTTTGCCCAGTTCTGATCATATATCTCTGACCTTTTGTGCTCTATGCTGGTTCCCTGATGAATGCCGTGTTAAGTACACAATTATTATTCTTACCTTTAAATCACTGAACAACCAAGTCCCTTCCAATCTCTCTTATCTCATCCAGATGTATGTTCTGTCTCACCAACTCTGTTTGTCTGACAATACTTGTCTCCTTCATCTTCCATCTGTCCAGCTCAAGTCTTCTGGTCAATGTACCTTCTACTATCAAGCACCATTCCTCTGGAACAATTTATCCTACTCTCTCTGATGCTCTTCGTCCACAGCATCATCTAAATCTGCACTCAAGACTCATCTTTTCCCCTCTTAACACTGAACAGATCACTGCATGGCTTACTTGTGTGCATGTGGTTGTATTGTTGTGTGTGTGTGTGTGTGTGTGTGTGTGTGTGTGTGTGTGTGTGTGTGTGTGTGTGTGTGTGTGTGTGTGTGTGTGTGTGTGTGTGTGTGTGTGTGTGTGTGCACAACTGCCTTTGTGTGTGTTTTGAAAGTCACAAGAAAGACACTGAATGAAGTGTCATAGTACATTTGTTTAAATTGTTAGTTGGATTTCATTGTGCTCTTCATTCTGTATGTCAATCCTACTGTTTTTGTACTGTATGCTTCGGGCTCACATTACATGTATGTGCTTTATATTATTTTATAACACAACATTACAACAACAAAAAATTACTTACAGACCAAAGAACAACAAATCCCTCTGGCATAGAATACAACCAAATACAACCCCCATTTCCAACATTTGAGAAAACCCCTAACAATGTGTTGGGATGACATTAACAAAATGCAGTCTGCAACAATCATTCCCAAATCCACCCACAATTGCCTTTAAATGCAACAACAACATCAAAGAAATGATCTCCAGAAAATGAGGGGAAAGAACAAAAAAAGAGGGTGGAGAAAATCAGCTCTCTGCACCTGACTTCCCTATAACAAGCAAAGTGACAATATTTCCAGTGCTGGAAACATGTGCACATATGACACAAACCACACAAGAGTGATAACCACTGGGTAACAAATGCTAACAAACTACCTCACATAAGTAAAAGCCACAATGTCTGGAAGTACCTCAACATTACATTGAAAAAGGAAGAAAGGGGGGGGGGGGGGAGGCAGAAAGTGTATACCAAGAATCTGTCACTAACCCAAACCCAGGAAAACCAATACAATTTCTAATCTGATCAAACTAGAAAGAAGAATACACGATGAAACAAACAAGGAAAAAGAGAAAAAAGAGAAACAAAAAACAAAGCAACAAACTCAACTGCAACAAAAAACAAAGTAACTCTCAAAAACAGGCAAGCTCCCTAATGAGGTCTAGTCATCACAACGAAAAAGACCAAAACGCCATGAATCTTACAAGGCTCTAAAGAGAAAGGAACAAAAAAGGAAACAGAAAAGAAAAATAAGGAAACAAAAATGATAGGGGGAAAATAAACACAAGCCCTGCTGTTGGCAATGGCATCAGAGCTTCATCCTTGGAAATTCAAACTGGAAACATTGCTAAGTTGGGTACCCTGTGAGCATCCTAACAATCTGCCATTTATACCTTTATTTGCAAATCTGGAGTTCTGAGTGCTGGAATCAACAATGGCAGTAGCATCTTAATGTGATGTCATGTTCAACATTTGACTGTATGGCTAAAAGTAAACTCTTGGTCACATCTCATGTAATTATGCAGAACAGCCGTTATTTCCCTTGTGCACTTGCCCATTGCATACTGATTTTTTTAATTTTTTTTGCAGTTCATAAGTTTTTGAGATACTTGAAAGTTATGAAATATTACTAAGACTCAGGACATATACTTGCATTTACTATGTGAACATGTTTAGGAGCTGGAATGTACCAAAGATGAGATCTGAAGTGAATATCAGTCAAAAACAGTGTTCAGGGGTCCTTTAAGATGACAACAGCTTCACAGAGAGAGAGAGAGAGAGAGAGAGAAGAGAGAGAGAGAGAGAGAGAGAGAGAGAGAGAGAGAGAGTCAGAAATAGTTGTTAAACAGTGGTTACGATTTTAGGCAAAAGCCTATTCTTATAGCCTGTCTTGCTATCTACATGCCAACAAAGTTTGTTGCCTTGCACAGCTAAATACCCCCATGGTGTGCCTAGATACTGTTAGTAATATTACATCTCCACACCTAGTTTAGTTACACTTACAGATCTATCAGTGGTACAGAAAATATACGACTCACAAGCATTCAATGAAGTTGTGAACATTCATGTGACCTTGACCATGAACACAGCAATCCAATTTTTGTTGTTGTTGTTTATATATATATACACTCTTCTTCTGATACTTCAACTCTTTATTTTCCCACTGTGCGCTTGCGCTTGCTTGGTCAGAGATCTTTTTCTTATGCATGTTGGACCATTTGTCTGGAACAGTCTCCCTTGCAAAATATGTCCTCAAATATACTTGCATCTTTCAAATCATCTCTGAAAATGAAATCTGTGTGTGTGTGTGTGTGTGTGTGTGTGTGTGTATGTGTGAGTGTGCGCGTGCATGAATATGTGTCTGTATGCTTTGACTGTGCTTTGGTTCTTTGCTTTGTAATGGGCTATGGGCTCCAAAAAGCATATGAAGGAATACATTATTATCATTATGGGGATGGATTGTCAAACTAAATCTAATTGCAAAAAGATCAACAGTTCTGAAGAGGTATAGTAGAAACGGTCACACTTTGATTGTATAAGCTTTGTGACCTTGACCCTCTGATGATACATCACCATACCAAGTTTGGCTGCAAAAGGTTAAAACACTCACAAGATATAGTCCAGACAAACATTCAATGAAGTTTTGAATCTTCGATGTGACCTTGACACATCAATACAATCTGTTCACAAGACACTCCTGCTTATAATGAGGTACCACCAAACTAAGTTTGGCTGCAACAGGGTCAGCTATTCAGGAGATATAATATTTTGAGACATATTTTGATTAAAATATCAGCCCTCACTGTGACCTTGACTTGAAGAGAACAATAACAAAATGTCACATGACACTCTGGCTTAAGATGATACATCACCATGTCAAATTTGGTTACAAAAGGTTCAGCAGTTCAGAAAATATTTATACTGTTTTGACAAACATGAATTGAAATCATGATGATGTACCATCAAACCAAATTTGGTATGAAGAGGATCAGCAGTTCAGACATTGTCACCCAGGCCATCACCCAGACACATGGATACAGTAATTCCTTCAGCAAATTCATTACTGGGGCTATAATTATGCATATTAAGAACAACAAAAACCACCACCACAATAATAACAGCAGAAGAAATCAGTGACAGTGGTTAAAAACACTAAGAGAGATAGAAAAAAGAAAAACAAAACCATCCAGATGATAGCAATAAAGCATACAACAGTTACAAAATATAAGAGAGAGAGAGAGAGAGAGAAAGAGAGAGAGAGAGAGAGAGAGAGAGAGAGAGAGGAGAGAGAGAGAGAGAGAGAGAGAGAGAGAGAGGGAGAGAGAGAGACTTACTTTACAAAACGCATTTCCAACAAGTCATCAGGACTTGGCTTCTGGACATCTGGTGTCCAGCACAAAAAGACCCGGTGGTTGTTGGCTTCAAGGTTTTTGAATGTCTTGGAGATGACAACATGGAACATGACAGTAACTGTGTCCTTTGCTCTACAATAACACAGGAATAAAGAAATAATGGCTGTGTGTACATGAACAGATCAAGGGTGATGTTGAAGAAACAGGGACAACACTGATGTCTGAGCCTGCCACATGCAAGAACTGTTTCAACAATGCCTGTGGTGTCAAAACTGTTTGTAATCATTCTTTGTGCAGAATTAACAAACAAGGGCATTAATTAGTGCTCAAAAGACAGCACACAAACACAACAGCAAGGAGGATGTACTTCTGGTGGAGTTTATACGTATCTTGTATAAAATTTACCCACATGCCATGCGAGAGTTACAGTAGGAGACAAAGGTCTTTGTTGTTACGTATGTTTGATATTTGTTGAGTGCTAATTAACTCCCTTGTTTGTCAAAAATGTTTCTTTCACTAAATTGTACATCTGCTGTTTGCATGCACGATTGTTTTTTTTTGGTCACATCTCTCAAGTTGTGGTAGACTCTGCCAATAACTGACCTTCACAGGGATTATGCAATGCAATGATTGAGTCCATAAGTACACTGTACAACTTATACCAGAAATCATTTATGCTGGAAATGTGAACAAAATACAAATTATGCTGCCTGCTTTGTTCAGGTCATCTAAATGAATTTTAACTTCACACAGCACACAATGTGACAAAAATAGTAATACTTAAATAATTATAAGTACTGAATACAAAATGGAACAATAACTGACTGCTGACTTATTTTGCCAGTAATGCCACCATCTGAAGTCACCACCAAGAGGGCATCTATACATATATATAAAATATGTCCTCTTACAGCAAAGAAAACAAAAGCAACATAAACAGTATCATCAGCATTAGCAAGACAAACATAAAAGAAAAAAGAAACTGTAAATGAGATGGTGATACCCAACAAAACAAACTGAACAAGAATATAGATGATCAGTTGAGTTGGCCACGATATGCAAGTATAATTGATAAGTTAAATGTGTCATCACTGATGCTCTTATCATGTCCCACCATATGATTATACTGTACAATACATTATACAGCACAATAAATTGTGATACAATGGGAGAACATAAGGATGGCATTAGTAATGACAAGAATTCTTCAGCGATTTGTACATGTTTACAAACAAAACAAGCTTGAACTTACACTGCTGCATGTTTTTGAGTCGCAGCTTGTTTCTGCAATTAAAAAAAATTCAATTAAAGAGCTCATAAAAATGAACAGTTATTCACGACCAAACAAAGAACCATAACAATGAACAGTTATCCACAACGGAACAAACCTATTACCAATGTTTAGATTTGGGTAGTAGCTATAACAGCAATTAGAATTCAGGCAAACATGCAAATACCAGTACGGAGTAACTCATATATATATATATATATATATATATATATATATATATATATATATATATATATATATGCTCAGAGTTCTCTGCAAGTGCTTCAATTTGCTCCCTTTCCTTGGGATCATGATGAAATGCAAAGATGTATTTCTGCACAGTATATTGTGCATGGAAATGCTGTACATGTACAACCAACAGAGAGAGAAAGAGAATGAGAGAGAGTAGGTAGAATACCTGCTGTTTCTTTCTCTGTCTTGCATTGAGTCTTTTGGGGTGCCTTTTTTTCCTCTTTGCACCTATGTATTGACTGCTGTCTCTGGACACTGAAGAGCCTTCATCATCATCCACATCCTGTTCCTCCCCACTTTCACTGGAATCTTCCTTGTTTTCATCCTTTGTTTTGACATCCAAGCTTGACCCAGCTGCTCCCAAGTTACTATCAGTATCACCATCTGAAACCACCAGGATGTGTGTCACTAGAACTAGAAGCAAATGTTGTTGCTACAAAACTTGTACTGATGATACTAATTATCTCCTCTGTGCTTCTAAGTATGATGGTTAATAATTTATTTAAGTAGGAGTAATAAATGTGAGAAGGAGGGAGAGGCCAAAAAAGACAGAGGAGGAGAATAATATTAATAGTACCACAGGTAAAAAATGATTTGTGATAACAATTAATGGTGAAAATATACCAACATTTAGAATGAACTTATTCATATATATATATATATAATTATTACAATTGACAAAAAGAAAAATGGAGAAAAAAGAAGGGAAAAAAGGTGATGACAAGAAAGGGAACGAAAGGAGAGAGTTAAAAGAATGATTACAAAAAGCAAAGGACTGAAGTTCTAACCCATGAATTGAACCCATGTACTTAATTTTATCACAAGACCTTGGCAAGACTTTCTGAACTTGTCAAATGCATAATGATAATCCATGAAAAAAGAACAGTTGTCTGAAAGGATGATTGCACCACATTTTTATCACACACACACACACACACACACACACACACACACACACACACACACACACATACACACACATGCATACACACACGACCCAGAAACACCAAGATTCACACAGTGAACCAACAGCCTACAAGAACGCAACTGGATTTGTTTGGGGGTTTTGAGGTTTGTTAATTAATATGTTCATGTTTTCTGAGTTCTTTACCTTTTGGGGATGCAGGGTCTCCCACCTGGCTTGAAGCATCATCATTCTGTACCTCCAGACTCGCATCAGCTGTTTGAAGTGATGTGGTGCTACTGTTACTGTTAGATGATGATGGTTCAGGATTTGCAGTAGACGTCACTTGTGCAAGTTGTGATGAGGCTTCAGTACCTTTGGAAGGTGTTCCAGGAGGATCTGGAGTCCTGTTTGTGTCACCATTGACTGAAGAGTCCTTGGAAGGTGTTTCTGCTGTGACTTGGTTTTCGTCAGGTTTTGTCTCTGGAACAGGTAGCCTTTCAGACAATTTGGCCCCACCTTTGTTACCAGATGCTGAGTCCGCTTGGTCAAATGGTTGACTTCGCCTGTTGTCTGTACCATAGCCTTCTGCTCCTTTGTCACCTGTGTCTTTGTTAGTTTCACCACCTCCTGAACTTTCTGCTGCATCTGCAACAGAATCTCCAGGAGTATCATCAGCGCCCCCTCCTTCCCTTTCACTGGTTTCAGCTTCTGTGTTATCAGTCTCTTGGGACTGCCCTGTCTTTGCTACAGACGTAACTGTCTGCTCCCCTCCTCCTGCAACTGGGGATGGATGCTCACCATCAGTACCAGCAGTCAGGCATTTTTCATCCTTTTCCTTCTCTGAAGGAGTGTCATTGATGCCCTCTCCTTCTGTTTTACTGGTTTCACTTTCAGCTTCAGCATTATCAGTCTCTTGGGACGTTTCTGCAACAGACGTTGTAGCTGCCAGCTCCCCTCCTCCCACAACTGGGGACAGACGCTCACCATCAGCACCAGCAGTCAGACATTTTTCATCCTTTTCCTTCTCTGATGGAGTGTCACTGATGCCCTCTCCTTCTGTTTTACTGGTTTCAGCTTCAGCAATATCACCGTCTTGGGACTGCTCTGTTTCTGCAACAGACGTTGTAGCTGCCTGCTCCTCTCCTCCCACGACTGGAGACAGATGCTCACCATCAGCACCAGCAGTCAGGCATTTTTCATCCTTTTCCTTCTCAGAAGCACCACCATTTGACGAAGAGAACTCAGACTCTGACTGCCTGGCTGAGGCACCTGCTGTTCCATCCTTGTTGACCCTCCCAGGCACTGGTTCCTCACTGCATGGAGTTGGAGCGGTCAGGTGAGAAACATCCGTCACAGCTGTTCCACACTCTGAGCAAAAGTGATGGCCCCTCTCTACAACAGCCTTGCACTTTCCACAGTAGAGTATTTCTGTCTGTGTTGGCAAATCTTCCACCTTCTCGCCACAGATATTGCAGAACTTCTGATTAGGTTTTAAACTAGCTCCACAAGGGCATGTCAGTTCCACTGGTTTTCCACACTTTGGACAGAACTTCTTTTTCTCTCTGACTGGTGTCCCACAGTGCATGCACATGCAGTTTGTTGATCGTGGGGTCCCACATTCTGAGCAGAAGATGTCACTGTCCAGTAAAGGCTGCTGGCACTTCTTACACTTCATTCTGAGAGAGAACAAAGAGACAGTGACTATCATTTTTCATCATTTGTGATGAATAAACATTCACAGGAAATAATGAACTCACTGTGGGCATTCAAGGCTATTCTAAAAGCACACAGCATTCAAAGCAATTCTTAAAACATTCACTCAGCTGCATGTATAGGTGAGTCTGATAAATTGTGCAATGGTTAAATATTCAGAGAAAAAATATTCATCAACTGATTCAGGTTGTAACCACTGACAGACACTGGAGTAGTATCAGTATGGACATACACATACACACCCCTCTGAGTTTTAAGGAGAAATATCAGACTTCAGAGAAAGTGTTGAAAAAAAGCCAACAATAACGTGACGGTTTATATATATATATTGTAACAGAAAACACGTAAAACCGAATTTGAACTTGATATAAAACAAAAAACACTTAAAACAGAGTTTGAACCTGAGATGGTAAGAACTTACCGAGAAATTACTTTCAGATTAATTTTATTCTTTGACCCTGCAGCATGTGACTTTAAAATAAAGTCAAGGTCACAGTCACAGAAACGGTATCAAGTAAGTAAATGCCAATTCTGAAGCGGCCGAACTATAATCATGCACAGTTTTACATTGATCACGTTAAATTAGGCCTTCCAACGTAAATGTTTCACACACGTGTATACTGACGCACGCTCCGCGCTGCCAATTTCAACTTCTCGTCTGTCTCTTCTTCCAATGAGTTGCCAGCTTCATCATGCTGAAAGCTGTCAGTGTCACTAGTGTTGGGGGGTACGCATGGGGGAGGAGACAAGAAAAAGGGGGGTGGAAACATGGGCCTTTCCAACCCGGGCAACAAGCACATGGCCCCGAAACAACCAAAAGAAATAAACCAACTAAGATGAAAGAAACAACGTAACAACAAACCCGGCAAAAGGCTTCACACAGCGCTTACGTTAACGTTGACCACGGAACAAGATGTCCGACGTGCTGAATAAAAACCAGGGCCGTGATTCAAATAGCCCTGCCTTGTCTTTTGGCCAAAACCGACAAAAGCTGTTCATCATTAAAATGAGCTACAAACAGCATATAATCATAATGATGGAATTTCACTCGCTGCTTGTCAGCAATGGCCATTCAACTGACAGTGGATGTTTAAAACTAGAAGAAATGAGATTCGCACCTGCATGGCTGTCGCCGACCACTTCATGGAAGCCAGTTTCAGTTCAGTTTCGGCCGCACTGCGTCACCGTGACAAAAGCCATATTTCCGTCACACCAACTTACGGAATCAGTAGAATTTGACACTGAAGCTGCAAAAATGTTACGAAATTTCCCGTTCCGGGGAATCTGCCATTCTTGTATAACGCTGATCCGCCACTGACCAGTAATGACTGAGGTTGCTCATCAGTCAGTCACTAAGACTGGCATTACCGTCACAAACCATCCAAAGCGCTAATATGTAAATAATCTTTGCGCATGCGGTGCTGTGCACTGACTCTGACTGCGCAAGGCACTGTTTGCACAAGTTCCATATACGTCGACTCCTCAGCCGAAAACTACTGAAAAAGCCAACGTCGATGAGCTGTTCGAGAATGCCTACTTTCGGTTCTCGGGACAGAAATAGCAATTAACACACCGGCCTGCACGATAGATAACAACCATGCACACACTGCGTGCGTCACCCTCACACGCCAGAGACTCAAGTGCGGGGCGAGAGAGACTGCGACGCGGTTCGAGTAAGTAAGTATTGCGGCTATATTAAGGCGAAACGGTTGATCGAATTCACCCGTCCCTAATAAGCCTTATGGTTTCTGTGGACGTTAAGCACCATGTTTACTTATCGAATTCAGTCATAGTTCAGGAGCTGTGTGAGAGTCGAGGTGGCCGTCCTGGGCTGTCCGTCCTAACGAGCCTTCTGGTTTCCGTGGACGTAAAGAATTATCAGTTGAACCGTGCTTCGGCATTGGTCACAACTTGTCCCTAATATGTCAACTGACATCTGAGGACATTAAGCAACACTTCACCACATCGAATTCAGTCTTGCACGTTGAAAAGCTCTATGCTAAAAGCGGACCACCCCGATGAAAGTAAACATGGTGCTTAGCCTGTGACGTCCACAGAAACCGTAAGTAAGGCTGATCAGGGACGGGGAGAAGAAGGGGGGGGGGGGGGGGGGGGGAGGAAGACTGCATACCTGTCGCTACGCTGTCACCACCAGAACGACTCCTGCATTAAGATGGGCAGCAAAGACAGCCATTTTAATGTCAGTTTCATTAATTGTGAGGCCGAACACTGATTGTCACAACTGGCTCGTGAGACAGTGTCCACAACTAACCACAACCCTTTTGAAGAGAAAGGAAAGCCTAAGCGGTATCGAACCAAGCCGTCCTTCTGCTTGCCAGCCCGTAACTCCTTACCGCTAGGCCAAACCAGCTCACTATGAAAGTAAGTAAGTAAACATGGTGCTTAACCTCCACAGAAACCACTGACAAGGCTTATTAGGGACGGGGAGAATGGGGGGAAGGGGGTATGGAGGTGGGGGAAGAAGGAGAGTATATACCTATCGCTAAACTCAGTGTCACCACCAGAATGACTTCTGCATTAAGATGGGCAGCGAGGAGAGCCATTTTGATGATTCATTAATTGTGAAGGACAAAGTCACAAGACCGTGTCCACAAACCACAACTTTTGAACAGAAGGGAGAGCCGAAGCGGCATCGAACCGAGGTCCTTCCGCTTCAGTACCAGCCTAACGCCTTACCACTAGGCCAAACCGGCTCACACTATGAAAGCTCTACCACCCCTCTTTTAAATGGCCACGGACCACCCTCTTTCAAAGCCGGGCCACTTTTGGCTATTTTCCAGCCGCCCGGCGGGGTGGCCGTTCAGCCCCGGGCCGCGCGGCGTCTGCGGCAGTCATTGTTGTTCTGCTTCTTCCTTTTTACTACCTCATAATTATACTACGGTCTACTGCCCGGTCTACTGCCTCGTATAACATCACTAATTATTGACTGCCTGTCAGTATCAGCGGTATGGTTACACCCAGCATGGTTAATGTAATTATGAGTGCACATCAGATAATTATAGCAATGCGACAGTTAAGCGTTTAGTATATCTTATGACTGACAGACTATTGATGCAACGGTAAATCCAAAGATTGTACTGAAGGCTCACCAGTAACTGAATCCGAAGGCTCACGCCGTCCTGTTTTCTTGAAGATGGGAGAGAGGTTTGTTAAGACCAACATTTTTTCATAGTGTGTGTTTGTGTGAGTGTGTGTGAAAGTTTCGCGGTACGGCCTCAGTGTGTGTGTGTGTGTGTGTGTGTGTGTGGCCTCAGATTTTAGCCCGCTTCCGGGCCACGCCGATGTACACAACTTAGTGCCTGCCTGAGTCAGCTATAGCAATTGTCCAGTCCACGACCTACAAAGTCTTGGCTGAACAGTCAGTTGTTGACGACATTGATTACGCCTACCTCCACGATGTTCAGTCCTCAGGAACAGCACTGTTGACGTCACACCTCGATCCTTATGATAGTCATGATATGACTCGATCACGGCCAAGGACTTATAATTACTGTAGGTCCATGATCACGGCCGCCTTGACTGACTAACAGTCACTAAAAGCATTGCTGACATATACCTCCAGCGACGTACAAAGTCATGAGAATTGTTGACATTACACCTTCAACTGAGCAGCTCTCCAACCAAAGCCCGTTGCGTTTTTCAAAATAGCCGACAGACTTTGTCTCCAATCACGCAACGGAAGGTAGTCAGAAGCTGCTGACTCTCCAATCGAGGTGCCATTGTCACTCCGACTCAGTCCAGGACCACCAGCATGCATGTATCTCCGCCGCTCCGGCCTTTGGCTTTCCTTCTGCGATTCGACTCTGGAACTTGCTGCCCCCCCACCTACTCGGTAGTCCGGTCTACCACACTGTTTGTCATCAATAAGTGGGAGAAAAATATTTCACACAGCCTGTATTACCCCTTGACCTCTTGGGTAAGGGTAAGGTCAAAGATTATAAATATTTATTTATAATCTTTGGTAAGGTTACGAAGCATATTCATTCAGCCGAGATAACTCTACATACCTTAACAAAATAAAATGTTATACGAGTTACTTCCCTTGGACTAATCAACGCCCTCTCAGTTTCTTAACACGAGTTACTTCCCTTGGATTCACACACACACACACACACACACACACACACACACACACACACACACACACACACACACACACACACACACACACACACACACTTTATTGCAAAGTGTCAATACAATTGCACTAGGAATGTTTTGTGGTGCCAAGTACACTCATCACACATTCACACTAATCATAAAACATCATTAGATTACAACAACAGCAAACAAACATCCAGGTAAAAAGTTATTCATGAAATAACTTGTACTGACATGGCAAATCACGCTCACATAAGCTATGCAAATCACATAAAAATTGCCTCTTCAGGAGATCCCCCTCTTAAAAATAGTATTGTTCGAATAAAAGGCCGAATTATAAAAATAAATATCTGCAGCAAATTAACTTGATTCACTGCAAAGAATCGAGCAAGTGCAAGTGCATGCCGGGGGGTGGGGTGGGTGGGGGGGAGGGGTGGGGGAGTTGGTTGGTGGGGGGGGGGGGGGGGGGGAGGTTAAGTTGTAGCTCGACTCGAGCAGTCCTGACAATAGCCGGGTTGACACTGACAAGTCCGTTCATGACTTTCTACATCATGCAGACCTTGTCTGACGTTCTCCTTGACTGCAAGTTTTCGAGCTCGCCGTGAAATGCCGAGGCCGGTTTTCACTATATTACCGCTAGCAGGCCTACGGCGGCTAGTACTGCTAGTGAAGTACCAAGTGACTCAGTATTGTTGCTTAACGTCCACGGAGGCGAGAAAGTCTATTAGAGACGCCCTAGTGAAGTACCATGGACCAGTGAGCCGGTTTGACCTAGCGGTAAGGCGTTAGGCCGCTGGTAAGCGGAAGGACCTCGGTTCGATACCGCTTCGGCTCTCCTTTCTCTTCAAAAAGGTTGTGGTTTGTGGACACTGTCTTGTGACTTTGTCCATCACTTCCTACTGAAACATTAAAATGGCTCTCATCGCTGCCCACTGATCTTAATGCAGGAATCATTCTGGTGGTGACAGTGTAGCGATAGGTATATAATCTCCCTCTTCCTCCACCTCCATACCCTCTTCTCCCCGTCCCTAATAAGCCTTGCGGTTTCTGTGGACGTTAAGCACAATGTTTACTTTTTTAGTACAGCTGTCCCGTCCCTAATAAGCCTTGTGGTTTCTGTGGACGTTAAGCACCATGTTTACTTTAGTACAGCTGTGTGCTCGGCCAGCAACCCGGCCGCTGACGCGTTCCTAGTCCCTACTTCCGGCAAATCCATTGCGCATGCGTGAAAAATTAAGTGGGTCCTGGTCGAGTCCACACCGGCTCCGAGCATCGCTTTCCGGCACCTCAGTTCCTCCAAACTCTGCCAGATTTAGTTACGCCAGTGAAGGAGCACTCTTTTATTTCCGCGCAGCTGTCCAGCGACGCGGTAAGCGCCCTCCGAAAGTTTCGGGTACTAATATGACTGTTTAGCGCCAAAGCACGCACGTAAACATGAGACATACCATCTTAACCCTAAACTAGGATCCTGGTTCCAGAGGCCCTTTTGTCCCTACAACAAGAGTGTCTGGCACTAAACAAAACAAGGTCTGGCCCTGCCGGCCGGTCAACTGATACGCCGGTTGACCTGGCCAAGCGCCTGTCAAACATGGGTGAACTGTTCTGGGAAACTATAAACATGTACATCTGGATGCATGCGCTGCCTTTCCAGTGAGATAGTCGCTCAGTTTTTATTCAACTTCAAGTTCCAGAAATTGTTTGGTCGGAACTCGCGTAGAGCCTATAGTCTATGTACACAACCGCCATTTGCAGTTGCGAGGTAACGCCGCTATCCTCATTAAGCCTTTTTCTTTTTTACAAGCTTTAGGTCCGAACTCAAACAAAATATTAATTTTGACGACTTGTATTTTAAACAAAAGTAATTGCTTTTACATGGATGGTACACATATACTGGTTCTCAAGCTGCAGCTAATAACTTTTGATTTGTTTAGAGATTAAAAAAGCTTCGTTTCCGGCCGTTCCCCAGCCTTGTGTTTACCTTCGCTTGCAAGCTCGGTTGCTGGCTGGACGGCGTGGTTTTGAAGCGAAAATTCGAGCATGGATCGAACACAGTTTTACGCAATAGTAAAGCAAATAGAACCATTTCACCGGGTCATCACGGATTAATGCATTTATTTACACACAAACACAGTGCCACAAAATCCGGGGAGAACAAGCCGCAGACGGTTTAAAAACAGTGGAGATTGCAAAATGCAACAGGGTTTCGTTGTTTTGTTTTTGTTTTTCCTCCCGTATCAGACCCTTAGAGTGGCAGTGTAAGCAACGACCTGGCTGTGGCCACCTAAGGGATCAACTGATGAAGAGCGGCACATCTCTCTCTAATATATATATATATAGATAGATAGATAGATAGGTGAGCTGTCACTGCTGACAATTATTTGACTTGGTGTGCGATGTGCAGGGTAAATAAACAAAGAGAAGAAAAGGGGAAAAAATACATCTGGTCACTGGAAGCAGACAACAGGCACTTGCAAACTCAACTTACTGATGTCTCAGGCACAGGCACATCACAATTACACACACAGGCAGGCAACAAAACACACCAGGTCTACTGTTGTAATAACTGTATGTAACTTATTCATTATTGAAACTTGTGTATCTGTAGAAACAAGTTATCAGAGTTGAACTTTGTTGCTTTTAAAAGCAAGTTAGCAACTGTCAAAATCAGGCAATAAACTATTAAAGTATTATCAATATCGCTTGAACTTGTTCAAGTTAGCCATACAGAGACTGCTGTTATATAATATAGGTCAGTCTAAAGTCTCCAAGTCAAAGTTTTTCATTCGTGCAACTAGTGTTTTGTCTCAATTTAATCCACATTCAACAGGTTGGTTTGACTATCTTTTACTTTCCTAGTTCCTGACTGATGTTTTATTGTTGTTTGATTGTTGTAGTGTTTATGGTTTGAGATCTAGCGTTGCTGATGTTTTATTATTTTTCACGTTCGCTTAAATGTTTAAGTACAGGGGTAGCCACGAGTTGTTTCAAATATATGAGTTATAACACTTGTTTTCATTTCATGATTGATGTGTTGAATCTTAAACTGTGTTTCGCTACAGATGTTCTGACTGAGAGGTCAGGTTCGTTATCCGGGCCTGGCTCCATTCTTATCCATTCTGATCTAAACCTCCTAATGGAGTTCCTTTATTTTATTGATTAGATAAAGCCTGTTCCGCGTATCCGCGATTAACAGGTTCAACTTTTCTATTTTAATATTATGTGAAAAGGCCAGCTCCGCGATAGTCCGCGATTAGCTTTTTGACTTTTCCATAAATAATTCTCATGTGACTTCCATCTTCCACTGTCCACAGACTTGGAAGATACCTTAAAGTTTTCTTCTATAAATTCAGTGTAAGACCCTACTGAGAAATTATCAAGTGAGGCAATGTTTTTGATGATACACCGGTTGTGAACTGTCTTTTCACAGGTTTGTAGCTCAGACTATCGTAACCCGCACGAATGATTTTGTGTTGACTTAATTGTTGTTTATGTTAAATTCTCAGGGAATGAGACAACCAGATAAAGTTTACCTAGCTATATTGGCTTTTCGAACCTTTGTGCCTTCTAATCCCTTCTTTTGTCTGCTTATGACATGCTTGTGACTTACGTTTTTGATTCAATAATATTTGGAACTTTTATTCTCCACTTGAATTCGAGTTGAAAGACAGGTGGTAAGAGTGAGCGAGCGTGCGTGCGTGCATGCGTGCGTGCGTGTGTGTGTGTGTGTGTGTGTGTGTGTGCTGGATCACTTCCTGATACTGATAGTCACAGATGCCATGTGCAAGTAATTAACCGACATCGTAATGACGAAGACACCGTTTCAGTTTCCCAGTTGCGAGTGAAACGGAAGGTCGAATTTCCGACTTCTACCTCGATTTAAAATAAAAGCAATCTTGCTGTTTCAAGTAAATGTTTTAACTGAAACGTGCAAGTAATTAACGCAGACATGTTTATAACCTAACCTGCTAGCGTTCTCAGTTGCAGTGGCCACAGAATCGCTCGACGACATTTGATCCCTTCACGCACTAGAGATGTTACAATTATAATGGGGCAGCAGTAAATTCTTAGATATTATATTGGTACATTCGAGTTGAAAGAGAGGTGGGAATTGAGCGAGAAAAAATAGAACGATTTTGTGAGTGAGTGTGTGGATGTGTGTGTGTGTGTGTGTGTGTGTGTGTGTGTGTGTGTGTGTGTGTGTGTGTGTGTGTGTGTGTGTGTGTGTGTGTGTGTGTGTGTGCTGGATCACTTCCTGATACTGATAGTCATGAGATGCCACGTGCAAGTACTTAACGCAGTCATGTTTATAACCTAACCTGCTAGCGTTCTCAGTTGCAGTGGCCACAGAATCGCTCGACGACATTTGATCCCTCCATGCACTAGGATGTTACAATAATACTGAGGCAGCAGTAAATTCTTAGATTTTGTTTGGGTACATTCGTCTTTAACATCGTAATGAAGAAGACATCGTTTCAGTTTCCCAGTTGCGAGTGAAACGGAAGGTCGAATTTCCGACTTCTACTTCGATTTAAAATAAAAACAATGTTGCTGTTTCAAGTAAATGTTTTAACTGAAACTAATATGCCCGAAAAATATTATGTTAGTCCATGGCGGTCATTTCTGTGCCAGTTTAAAGAAATTTTCATCATCCCTCCAAACAGACCAGATTAAAAAAAAAATCTCACTTCTACAAGTTCTTGAATTTCTGATCACAATCTACGAGCTACAACTTTGTTGGCTGTTTGTTTATGAGTATATTTTGAACTGTGAATCAGACTTCTACTTCTGTCCTTTTTCATTAATTATTTATTTGTATTTGATTCTGGTATGTTCAGCATGGTTGGCATGATGATAGTGTCAAGTTACTACTTATGAGCTGATTCACCTTTATTGCACTGTGTACTTGTGTATGTGCCAGTGTGGCTGTGTGCACTTTCATGTATGTTTGTTAGCTGTGTATGTGGGGGGGGGGGGGGGGGGGGGGGGGGCAGGAGGTGAGACATTGTTATGTATTCATATTAAGTACATATTTTTTCTTTTCTTTTTTCTTTAGAAAATTAGATGTGTCAAAGAGGAAATAAATTCTGATACATATATCTATAGCTGTAAACAAGAGTGAGACAGAGAAAACGTCATACGGTTTTCATATTAAGTGCAGTTTTTTTTTTTTTTAGTTGTGTTAAAGAAAAATTTAATTATTTTTCTCACTCACCACACACACACACACACACACACAACACACACACACACACACACACACACACACACACACACACACACACACACACACACACACACACACACACACACACACACACACCCAACACACACACACACACACCACACACACACACACACACACACACACACACCACACACACACACGCACACACACACACACACACACACACAGCACACACCACACACACACACACACACACACACACATACACACACTCACTCACTCACTCACTCACTCAGACCGACGCTGACACATACATGTACACTGCTACACACACACACACACACACACACACACACACACACCACCGGCTCAGTCATGGTTGAAGACTCATTGCATCAGCGCCGGCTCGCCGACCAATAGCTTTCACTGACCTGGTTATGTTACTTGGCTGACCTTGACGGTTAATTTCCCGCCGTCCTTTGACTAGAGGTGAACCAGGCGCAAGCAATTTACATAATAAAAGCTGAATGCGTATTTCCGCATCGGGCCGCCGTTAGGATTACCGTGCCGGCCACAGACAAAGCCCACTAAAGCGACGACCTATGAAACTCACACAGAATGCAGGAACGAACTGCAGGGTTTAACATCCAAAAAGACCACATACGGTCTACCAGGGACGGGACTGAGAAAAGGGAGGATCGGGTACCTTCGAAGAGCTCGTCCCAAGCCCTCGGACCCGTAAAGACCGTGCGAAAAGACCGTCAGCCACCACTGTGACCAGACGTCAAGATGGTGGGGACCTCGCTGATGAAGTGATGCTTAATGTCTCCAGATGTCAGTTGACATATTAGGGACAAGTTTTGACTAATGCCGAAGCACGGTTCAATAATTCTTTACGTCCACGGAAACCAGAAGGCTCGTTAGGACGGACAGCTCAGGACGGCCACTTCGACTCTCACACAGCTCCTGAACTATGGTGGGACCTCGCCAGTGCGAAGCAACTTTTGTGCTCCGCAACTTGCCCGACCTTTCAGCTGTGCGGAACAAAGTCACAAAGACAGTGTCCCGAGAACCAAAGCACACAATGACCCTGTGCCTTTTTTTATTTTAATTTTATATTCAGCGCCGTCTGTAAACCGTGAACGTGGAGTGCAGAGCGTCCTTAGTAGCGCACTGCATTGATGAATTCACGAAGTCAGCAGTTTATTACGCACGCAAAATCTCACCTGCTTCCGTGCAAGCTGCCAAGTTCGAGTCCAGAGGCATTGAAATGCTTTTGTTTTGTTTTTTGTTTTGTATTTTTGTTTTGTTTTTTGTATTGATTTTACCAGCAGCACATATATATACCAAATAATAATAATAATAAAAAAGTTTACTTCCTGTTGTGCACAATAACTGGGTTAATGAGACCGAGGCAACTGTGACTGTCGCACTGTCAAGTTACAATTATGCGTCCCTGTTCAGTAGAGAGAAAAATCTGCGAGGAGTAGGGGTAGAGGGGTGCAAAGGGGAGGGGTGGGGGAGGAGGGGATATAAGATCAAATTCTTTCATTACTCGAAGGTAATAGATAAGCATGCATACTGTTCTTTTTTCTTTTCTTTTTCTTTCTTCTTCTTTTTTATTTTTAGATCCAGTCCTCGCCAAACGAGGGATTATTCTAGATTTAATTATGTATGTACACACTTTCTAAGCTACAACACACTGTTGTACACATGGAATAAATGAAATTTAGACATCAGACATGATAAGAGAGAGAGAGAGAGAGAGAGAGAGAGAGAGAGAGAGAGAGAGAGAGAGAGAGAGAGAGAGAGATTTGGATTTAAATAATCAGTAACAAATATTACTGGCATGTGACTGGGTGAAGAATGTGAAATACCAGTAAGATAGATGGGTTATATAATAATGTAACATTCTGTTTTTGTATATTTCGACCCCATTTTATTCAGTAATGGCTACTTGTTACACCGTCGTGATTTCTTTCTTGTTAGCTAAATAAATTATAGTAGCAGACGATATTAGCGGCCATTTTGTTTTCACTGTACGCTTTACGGCAGTGTCGTGATTGTTTATAAGTTTGCAAACTTCAGAAATTAGGTATTTAGCATAATTTTATATATTTACAGCCAGTATTTGTGATGTAGATTTTCAAAATAATTCATAGGAATAGGAACAGGGCTTAGACTGAATGGATTCGGGTGAGAATTTGGTGATGTTGTCTAACACTTGCACACACGCTCGGGTCAGAACAGGCCCTCCAGGATGGCCGCATCCATCACGACTCCCCAGTCAAATTTTGCGGTTCACTCTTTTTGGCAAATGAATGCATAGAATGGCATCAACTAAATCACACACACACACACACACACACACACACACACACACACACACACACACACACACACACACACACACACACACACACACACACTATAATTTCTTGAACACGATTACATTTAATGGCCCTTAAGATGTGTAACAGAAGTACAGCAATTCGCAAGACAACACACTGAGACAGAGAGGTGTTTTATATAAACGTGTGTGTGTGTGTGTGTGTGTGTGTGTGTGTGTGTGTGTGTGTGTGTGTGTGTGTGTGAGAGAGAGAGAGAGAGAGAGAGAGAGAGAGAGAGAGGAGAGAGAGAGAGAGAGAGAGAGAGAGAGAGAGACGGTGTGTGTGAGAGAGAGAGAGGGGGAGCGAGAGTGTGTGTGTGTGTGTGTGTGTGTGTGCGCGCGCGCGCGCGCGCGTGCGCACAGACAACTGCATGGAGGCCCTGCAAGAAGTTTGCTGCATAGACTACTTTTTACTTCATGCCAGTGACACTCAGCATGGCTAACACTAGACTACATCATTACAGATTTGAGTTCATATAAGGTAATAGAGCACCTCCACTAATGCCAATAAATCTCGCGTACGCCAAATGAATTCCACGGCCAAGTTCCCCTCACGCAAAAACGGATGAGACCCGCAGAACTTTATTCGGAGATATTAGTTTCGCGCACGGCGCAGATTTTACTCGGAGCTATCTTGGAATCCCAGAGTCGGATTACCGATTGGAAGTGCAAGTGCAGACAGACATGTCGTTCAGTTCTGGGTCGGTGGTCGGTGAAGGGGAAGGGGGCGGGGCTTGGAGTTGATGTCTTTGTGTCGCTGGAGCTGTGGTTTTTGTGGCTCGAGCAATCGTGCAATAGGGTTGACTGACACTGACAAGTCCGTTCGTGACTTTGTATATCATGCAAGGCTTTGTCTGACGTTCTCCTTGATTGCAAGTTTTCAAGCTCACGTTGGGCCATGAGGGCGGAGACGCGACTTGAGGCGGGGCTGAGAAGTCGTGATGGATGCGGCTGTCCTGGAGGGCATGTTCTGACCCGAGAGTGTGTGCAAGAGTTAGTTAGTAACGTCCTGTCAATTGCACAGGGTGACCCGAGAGTGTGTGCATGAGTAAGATAGTTAACGTCCTGTCAGTTGCACAGGACCATCTCAGGACGATCAAACTGTCATACATTTAAAAAACTTTCTCGTATTAAGTCAAGTCAAATCTACCAAATCAATCTAAACATCAGCACAAAACAAACCATACATACACAAACATCAAACAAATTTTCGATGAGTTTTTGCCGTCAGTATTTCCATTGTTACAAAAGGATTTAAGGTTAGGTCGTGCAGGTATCATCGATCATTCTGTCTGATTTATCGGCACCAGATAAAAGAAAAATCTAAAAAAGGAATGAACAAAAACGGGATTTTTTATATTTTTATATAGATGCTGTCACTTCCTGCTCTACAACAGCCATTCATAGAAGCCCACCTTTTAGAGAAACAGTGGAGACTTTTGTAGAAACAATTCAGGAGAATGGGCCATCACCAGAAAAGGAGTATGACAGAAAGAGCAACAGGATTGGTTAGAAGAAAAAGAAAGGATATATGAAAAGTTAATTAAATGACAGACCGGAGATTCCAGACAACAGGATGTCAAAGAGTGATTACTATCTGAAGCAATGGCTCAAGTAACGGGATGCTACTGCGTATACATGTAAGTTGGGATATAATGACGCTACCACAGCAAAGTATCACCGAGATACAATAATTGGCCGTTGACATACGGCTGTGTGTACGAGTTCTGTTTCAGACAAAGTGTCCAACAACAGCATAATATATCTATTAGACTACCATGCCGGGGAAATAGTACGGTTTTCATCAATAAAGACAACAGCAACACTACGCGCTATCTTGGTTAAGATCTTTTGCTACAAAACAAAAAAGTTAAACAGAACGTAGTGTTTATGACGGGTGAAACAAGGGACAGTGTTGATGCGATTGTTCCATGTTGTTAGAGATCGACTATCAAACATAAGCAGAGGATTAAAACCCAAGCCACCCCTTGACAGCCCTCAAAACTCCACCTGCAGCTTCTGCCACTCCCCCAACAACCTCTCCCGTCCAGGACTTTTCTTTGCCCGCGGCAATATCATCCTTCGTCTTCCTCATTTCTTCTTCCTCGCGTTTCTGCCTTTCTTCCTGCAGCTTTCTCTCATATTCCTCCCGTTGTTTTCTCAGTTCTTGTTCTTGCTTTTCCTTCATCTTGTTCTCTATCTTCATCTTTTCAAACTCTCTCTGCAACTCTTCCAACTTCGTTTTGTCCCCGTCCTCCTCCTTTCGTTTTCTTTCTTTCTCTTCTTCATTTCGCTTTCTTTTTTCTTCTTCTTCTTCTTTTCTCTCCCGTTCAGATTTTTCCCTGTCTTTCTCTTCCTTCATCCGTTTTTCTTTTTCATTAGCTTCTAGCTGCTTTTGTATTTTTTTCTCAATGATCGATGTCTTCAGTTAGCTCTCTTGCAAATCTTTCTGCTTCTTCTCAGCCGATTCTTTCGCTTCTCTGACTTGCTTTGCCATGTCGTCGAAGACCTTCTTCAGATTTGGGTCCCGATCGATCTTCTGGTTCACTGATTTCATGTTATTCACTGATTTCATGTTAATGCCCAAGACCTAAACTGCCCGCAATGAACTGGCCAAGTAGTTTTTAAATTATTGACTGTTGAAACGGCGCAAGACCTGCACTTGTTAGTTTATGCTCTGTAGAAGATCAAATGAGAGAGAGAGAGAGAGAGAGAGAGAGAGAGAGAGAGAGAGAGAGAGAGAGAGAGAGCATTGTTATATTATCACCAGTTAGTATAGATTTTTGTTTGTTTTTCTTCTTGTTTCTGTTACACTATTTGCTTTTGTAGTACATGTAGTTTGTGAAGCGCATCGAGCTCATCGCAGTTAATGCGTCATACAAATCGCCTTTACTGTTTTATTTGTGTTTATTGGAGCAATGTTACATCTTTTTGTGACATTTGTATAATACGCAATTCTCACAATTACCACTGTAATGAATCATAAAGTTATTCTACAGTGACACTAAGGTGCCGCAACTGTCATCATTACGTTTTTTTTCTAAGGTCACTGCTTTGTGCTTTTTTAGCGTGTGCATGTGATGGTCTCTTGCAGTAAGGTGATTGTGTGATTAGAAATGAAATTACCGTAAACTCATGGTTGCCGTCTAACATCACAGAATGCACTGCACTAGTAAAAAGTAGTATACAGATCTAGCGGAAACGGAACAAAAGACAACGAAAGGCTGATTCCTTGTTAACGCCCAACAACAGTGATCTCAGTTTTTATGTCAGTGTGTATGCACGTGTGTGTGTGTGTGTGTGTGTGTGTGTGTGTGTGTGTGTGTGTGTGTGTGTGTGTGTGTGTGTGTGTGTGTGTGTGTGTGTGTGTGTGTGTGTGTGTGTTGCTATTGTTATTGTAAAGCCCCCTGCGCTCCTACATTGAGTGGTAAATGGGCGCTCTTATTATTAAAACCCGTCTGCTACGTTGTATCTTACTGGTATTTTCCATTCTTTACCCAGTCACCCGGCAATGATGTTTGTTACTAATGATTTAAAAATCCAAACTCTCTCTCTCTTTTATGTTTGATGTCTAAACTTCATTTATTCCATGTGTGCAATAGTGTGTTGTAGCTTACGAAACACATGCATAATTAAATCTAGAATAATCGCTCGTTTGGCGAGGACTGGATGTAAAAAAGCACACAAAAAATGCATTTATATATCTATTACCTTCGTAAATAAAGAATTTTATGATATCTCTACACCTCGCCCCTTGTTGCACCCCTCCATCCACCACTCCTCGCATTTCTCTTCTGCTGAACTGGGACACATGATTGTAACATGAGGTTTCTGCCAGTGCGATAGTCACAGTTGCCTCAGTCTCATTAACACAGTTAGTGTGCACAAGAGGAAATATACACTATATTTTTAAAATATACTGCTGGTAAAAAACAAAAAAAGATCCATTGCCTCTGGAACTTGGAAGCTTGCCCAGAAACAGGTCAGAGTTTGAACAACTGATCCGCTGTTGAAGGAGTTAAAAGACGGGCGAGGTAATAATACCAAAGACAATAAATGCTGACTGTCTCTGACGGTAGACCTGTTCAGGGTTGAATTGCTGGCAAAGTGTCAGGATGCCATGTACAGCAAATATCCCAACGTAGGACCCACGGCGACATCCACAAGAAAACCATTGCGTGCAGCACAAGTCGAAGATCAGAACAAGGTAGATCAAGGTTATGACACACCGTACCCCTCACTCCCATTGTCTGAGCCCGTGGCGGCACGTTTCTGACCTTTCTCTCAAAGTGGAGGATTTCCTCGCGAAATAAAGGAACAATCGTCATAGTCCATGGGCCAGCTATCGACCCCCCACCCAACGATTGAATGATTTTTAGACGGCACTGATGTGTGTGTGTGTGTGTGTGTGTGTGTGTGTGTGTGTGTGTGTGTTGTGTGTGTGTGTGTGTGTGTGTGTGTGTGTGTGTGTGTGTGTGTGTGTAAGGGGATCGTCTGAGAAACAGCGTGGCCGCCATTTTTGGACTGGTATGCCCTTGGTGTAAGTGACTTGGTTTGTTCCGCACAGTCAGCCATATCAGGGCGAAATACCAACAATTTAGTAAGAACGAAATGGATGCGGTTGTCACCGATTTAAAAATCAACAACAACAAAACTATAATGCCAAGAACAATACGTGCCAACACATGACAACCCCCTTGTTTTTTAAATTATTTTTTATTATTGTTTTTATCCCAGCGTTCACGTCAGCCACAGGCAACCTGACACAACAAAGGGTTTACGTGTCGTGACACTGTACTGGATTTGTGTGTGTGTGTGTGTGTGTGTGTGTGTGTGTGTGTGTGTGTGTGTGTGTGTGTGTGTGTGTGTGTGTGTGTATGTGTGGTGTGTGTGTGAGTGTGTGTGTGTGTGTGTGTGTGTGTGTGTGTGTGTGTGTGTGTGTGTGTGTGTGTGTGTGTTTTGGTGCACCCCGACGGCGGGAACTCCAGTGGCCGTTAATTTCTCAGAAAAGGTAGCCTATGACTACCTGTGCGAAAAGAGACGCTGGGAATTGGTGACGAATATCTTTGACATTTCCCAGCTGTTAATTGTCTGTATACTTGGCATAATGGCAAAGAGCCTGCTGACCGTAAGCTGATACTTGAAACTGTCCAGCAGAGGCATGCTGAACTAAGTCAAGGCTTTGTCAGGTGGCGTCAGTTTAAGTGTTTCTGAGTCTAAGTTGTTTTTACTCATACATGATAATGGCAAAACCGGTAATTTTTACACACCACGGACACGTTTCTCAAGTATCCTCCACGCGGTATATACCTGTATGCTGGCTGAGTGTCGCCCTAACTGTCAACCCCCACATTCATTACATGAAACAACTAGGGTGCGGTCAGTCTGCTGCAATAATACAAAAGAACAAGTGTAGACATGCGTACATTAGTTCAAACTGAACCCCTACCCCCCGCCACCCCCTTGTGTGTGTACGCGGATGGGGGTGGGGGTGGGGGGGGGGGGGTAAGGGTTTAGGATCATGTCAGTCTTTGTGTTCTTTCTTTCGTGACAACCATTCCCATCCCATCACCTCACATCTTTACAATTCCCAGCGCTTCTTTTCGCACAGGCAGTCATAGGCTACCTTTCCTGAGGAATTGAGTTCTCGCCGTCGGAGCGCGAAAAAAAAATATAAAAAAATAGACGAAGAAGACGAGAAATCCTGCACTGTATCACGATACGTAAATCCTTCGTTGTAAATTATACAAAGGACAGGGGCACCTAGTCCTAATGCACCAGTTCAGTTCAGTTCAGTTCAAGTTGGTATCTATGCGATCGGAAAAGCCCATATGCGCTCCACCCCGTCTGTCAGAAGTTTCCCCAACGTTGCCTTTGAAACGATTCCAATGTTCGTCGTATTGAAGATGGCCCTCTCTCGTCCTTTCAAGGAAGGTCATCTAGCACTTCTTCTTTCAACGCCTCTCTCCTCCAAGCGATCGATGGTGTGATGTCCTTGGCTTTGTGCCCACAGGTAGTGTCTCAAGCTTCTCAAAACTTCAGATCTTCCGAGAAGCAAGCGACTTGTGAGGGTTGCTTTGCCCGCCAGTCTGTCTGCTCGGTTGTTTCCCTTCACTCCGCCATGTCCAGGACAGGACACCCACAGGAGTTCTGGAAGGTGGATCCCAACCATTGACACATTCCAGTCTGGGCTTCCCATGCCATTTTTCACTTTCTGTAGCAAGCTCATTGAATCTGTGAGGATGATGGCATGTGTGGTCTGACAGTGACCTCCTGAGGCAATCCAGCGGAGGGCATGGGTGACTGCTTCCACCTCCATTCTTAAGCTGGAGGTTGAGACCGTATAGGCTGCACTGTCTTCATGGATGGTAGTCGCACCTTACTTAACTGTGAAGTCCCACCGTGACTGGTGTTTAGTGACTGAACCATCAGTGTACACTATGAGGTCTTGCTGTTTGCAATTTTCTTGAATGAGAAGCTCAATCTCTGACTGTTTTGCCTGCTGGCCATTCTCGACAGTGCTTTCCCAAGTTTTCTGGCAGGAGTGTCTCGTAGACACGCACCACGCTTCGCCTAATAACTTATCGCCTAATCACGGCTGGCCTATACACCTCTTAACTTTTTCAGTCGTCACGCTTTGCCTAAAATCCCAAAGAATTTTTTTTTTATCCACAAGAATTGACGATAGCGTCTTTATTGAACATAAGATAACCAAAACAACAAGGCTATCACACATTCAAAAGTTCTGATAAAATCAAAAGAGATCCCAGATATCAGTCAATAGGCCTGAATGCTTATGTTGACTGCGATATTTGTTTGGCCCATAACATCTATGATCAATGCTCCAACAAATATATATGTAGGCTATTTCGTTCGGTCACACATCCACTTAATGAACATTAAATTTTGCTCACACACTATAGAAAGCTACAGTCACTCATTTAGAGTCATATGCGACAAGAGTCTGACCGACAGCGGAGAATAGCACTGTATAAAAAACAAAACACGATCAATCAACCAAAAACTTCCGATGTAAAGGCAAAAATGGCCCGAAAGACTGTTCAGGCGAGCCGTGATATACCGATTTAGGCACGATGTTACACTCGGTGTGTTTTTGGCTCAGGAAAGGGAGCACCTGCACGGAAGCATGAAAACAATGGTTTAGGCGAGCCGTATTAGATCTTCCTTTCTCGGTTAATCAGTGTCACTGTCACATCTGACAGCTGAAGCCACTGAATATGTTGTTTTTACGTGTCTTAAAGTGTCTGGCAAATGGGCCTATTCATTATTGCTTGTGACTCCCAGAGTGCTCATCTGGGGAACGCTGCAACAAGAAGTTTTAAGCCGAGTGACTGCTTAAGTGGAACCCACTTCTTTTATGACCACACTAAAAATAAAATACAACATTAAAAAAAATCTAAGTGGCAAAAGAGGGATGTTTCTTTGTCAGAGATTCATTTACATGGAGAATAACAAGGGAAAGGTATCAGAAAGGTATCAGAAAAAAATGGTCTTAAGGTTGCCTTAATACAGGTGTGGTCTCTTAACGGAGGGGTTTCACTGTTATATTGCTGCTTCTCATATGGAACATGTACTTTTTGTGTGTGTATATTATACATTGTTAGTTGTCATGATTATATGTATTATGTTTGTGAAACTTAGAAAATGTTGGAGAATGTTGTAAAGCGCAGTGAGTTTGTGCACACCAGAGAATAGCGCTTTACAAAAGTTATCTATTATTATTATAGGATATATACCTATATAAATTGATGTGGTCAATATGTGGAGTAGACTGAATCCTAGATCAAAGATGCGGCGGTGAAATTTCGAACCGATGACTGTCAGAACGTGACGAGCTAGCCCCTCGCTTCACTTCGCCACCAGTATCATTTTGGTCACCTTTACTTAAGTTAAAGAGAGAAGAGAAGCATCGATTTAGTCAAATACTATTTTATTACTAACTACGCACACATAGGAATACTAAGAGAAACGCAAGAGATGGAAAGAAGAAGAAGAAAAAAGCCAAAGCACACATACACACACACACGCACGCACGCACGCACGCACGCACGCACGCACGCACGCACGCACGCACGCACGCACACACACACACACACACACACACACACACACACACACACACACACACACACATAAAGCAACAAGAAAAAAACACCACAATATGTCTTTTGTTTTTCATCCGAACGTTATTATTTATGAAAAAAAGATAAGAAAAAGAAGGGGGAAAAAAGACTGATAAAGTGCATTCATTTTTCTATAAAACCACCGTCAAAACATTTTCACTCACATGAAGACTACTGTCATTACTTCACTGCAACCAAAACCAAAATATAGGGTTAAGAAACAGATCAAATAAAACAGTACACGTATACTCGTGTAATGAAACTATCGTAAAAACTATTAAGCGTAACCAGATAAATAAAATAATGTTCGTGTATATGCATCAACATTTATATACTTGTATACGCTACATGAGCAGTACTTGGTATAAAGTTACAGCGTAACACGTTTCAAAGTTGCTTTACGTCCACAGATACTATATGGAATATTAAGGACGGCCGGGGAGCCCAGGACGTCCACCTTGACTTTCACACAACTCTGACCCCAATACATTCAAACAGTCGCCCCGCTATAACCGTACGGGGCGTTAAAAAAAAGTTACTAACTTGCGTTCAAACTAAAACATTTCCGCAGTATGTGCATGCAAGTTTCAAGGTAGTGGATCAAAACACAAAATATTTTTTAAAGGAAAGAAAACAAATGCTTTTTAACGAATATTTGGAACTGACTCTTGTCTCTGTACAGCACAAATCAATGCAATGAAAATTGTCTGCAGGGCTGCCTTTGACAAACGACAAGTGGTCACAGTTACTTAGAAAAACAAACTTATGTTTCATCGTTTTATTGCCGGATGAGTCACGCCGAGATCGTTAGTTAGTTGTTGCATTTTAAAGACCAGTCAACCGCACAGGGTGACCCGAGGGTCGGTAATGGACTTAACCGTTCTGTCAATTGCACAGGCCCGTCTCAGGACGACCATGTTCTGTCATAAGCAAATCTACATTTAAAAACATTTATCATATATGTAAATCAAGTCAAGTCAAATCTACAAAATCAATCTAAACACAAGCACAAAACAAACCATACATACACAAACATCAAACACAAATTTTGGATGTATTTTTTCCGTCAATATTTTCTTTGTTAAAAAAGCATTAAAGTTTAGGACGTGCAGGTATTGTCGACTATTCTGTCCGAGTTATCGACACCGGATGAGAGAGAGAGAGAGAGAGAGAGAGAGAGAGAGAGAGAGAGAGAGAGAGAGAGAGAGAGAGAGAGAGAGAGAGAGAGAGAGAAATGTATGGACACAAACAATACTATTTATGCATGTTAGCAAAACACCAATGCCTTATGGCAGCAAGATGCTCTAACCAACTATCATCTCCTAGCTGCTCAACAATAGCCATTCTAAAAAAGCTAATCTCTTTACGAAACATAATTTATTGGAGAATTTTCTAGCAACAATTCAGGAGAATGGGCCATCACCAAAAAAAGAACATGACAGAAAGGGCAACGGGATTAGGCAGAAGAACAAGAGAGGACATAAGAAAGGTGAATCAAATGACAGACCAGAGATTCCAGACAAGAGGATGTGATTACTATCTGAAGCAATGACTCAAGTAACGGGATACTACTGCGTTTGTACGTTGGGATATAATGACGCTACCACATTATATCTCATCAGAACACAATAACTGGCTGTTGACATACGCCGGTCTTTACGAGTTCTGTTCTGACAACTGTCCAACAACATAATATATCTATTACTATGCCTGGGAAATAGTATGATCTTCATTAATAAAGACAAAACAACACTACACACTATCTTGTTTCAGCTTCTTCTTTTTTTTTATATATAAAATGAAAAAGTTAGAAAAGACGGTAGTGTTTATGACACATGAAAAAAAAAAAAAAGACAGTGTTGTCGGAACTGTTCCACATTGTTAGATTAACTCGACTAACAAAGATAAGAAGATGATTACCACCCAAGCAAACCCTTGGCAGCCCTCCAGTCCATTTCCAGTTGTTTCCACTCCAGCTCCCGTCCAGGACTTTTCTTTGCCCGCAGCACTATCATCCTTTGTCTTCTTCTTCGTCCACCTTTCTCTCATAATTATTCCTCCTTTTGCTTTTGTAAATCTCGTTCCATCTTTTCCTTCATCTTGTTACCTATCTTTATCTGTTCCAGTTCTCTCTGCATCTCTTTCATCTTCTTTTTGTCATCTTCGTTTCGTTTCGTTTCTTTCTCTTCTTCTTTTCGCTTTCTTTCTTCTTCTTTTCTCTCCCGTAGAGTTTTCCCTTTCTTTCTCTCCCCTCATCCGTTTTTTTCTCTCCTTAGCTTCTAGCTGCTTTTGTATTTTTCTCTCAATGATCGACGTCTTTAGCAAGCTCTCTTGCAAATCTTTCTGCTTCTTCTCAGCCGATTCTTTCGCTTCTCTGACTTGCTTTGCCATGTCGTCGAAGACCGTCTTCAGATTTGGGTCCCGATCGATCTTCTGGTTCACTGATTTCATGTTAATGCCCAAGACCTAAACTGCCCGCAATGAACTGGCCAAGTAGTTTTTAAATTGTTGACAGTTGAAACGGCGCAAGAAACTTGTTAGTTTATGCTCTGTAGAAGACCAAATGAGAGAGTGGGAACATTGTTATATTATCACCAGTTAGTACAGATTTTTGTCTTGTTTTCTTCTTGTTTCTGTTACACTATTTGCTTTTGTAGTACATGTAGTTTGTGAAGCGCGTCGCAGTTAATGCGTGATACAAATCGGCTTTGCCGAGCGTGTGTATGGTGGGGGGAGGAGGGGGGGGGGGGGGGGGGAGAAAAAGCTTATTTATTGGCTTTGCCGAGCGCATAGAAATACCATTTTGGACTTGGTGTAAGTAACTTGGTTTGTTGAGCTCGGTCAGCCATATCAAAGTCGTTCACAATACGGTATGACTCACCTCGACGGCGAGAACTCCACTGGTTGTTACTTGAATTAATTCCTCAGAAAAGGTGAGCCGTATAACGCCGCGAGGCCTCGTGACGCACCAGCTAGTTTACATTCCTTTCTCGGTTATCAGTGTCACTGCAGTGGAACATCGAACAGTTGAAGCCATTGAATACGTTTGCGTTGCTGGCAAGACGAAGAAAAGAACACAAAGACAGACATGATCCTTACCCCCTACCCGCATCTGCATAGCCACACAAGTGGGGGGTGGGGGTGGGGGGGGGGGGGGGGGGGGGGGGGGGGGGGGCACTAATGTACTTGAACTAATGTACGCATGTCTACACTTGTTCTTTTGTGTTATTGCAGCAGACTGGCCGAGCCCTACTTTGTGGCTTAATATGTAAATCGTCCCATGATGACGGTATGTGGCTGCCCAAGTCTTCCCCAAAGATCGTCGGTGTTGCCCGCGGAGTTTTTGCCGCTGCCAGACGCGCGCGTACACACACACACACACACACACACACACACGCACGCACACAGACACATCACGCACACCACAAACACACACATACACGCACGCACGCACACACACACACACACACACACACACACACACGCACGCACGCGCGCACGCACGCACGCGCACGCACGCACGCACACGCACACACACACACACACACACGCACGCACGCGCGCACGCACGCACGCGCACGCACGCACGCACGCAATAATAATAATAATAAATAATCCACACAGAGTCACGACACGTATTTTTGGCTCAGGGAAGGGAGCACTGGAACCGAAGCATAAAAACGATATTTTAGGCGAGCCGTATCACGCGAGGCGAGGCGCACCCGACAGTCTACATTCCTTTCTCGGTTAATCAGTGCCACTGCAGGGGAACCTCTGACAGTTGAAGCCATTGAATACGTCGTTTTTACGTGTCTTAAAGTGTCCGGCAAATGGGCCTATTCATTATTGCTGCCATGGCAACCAGGAAGATATTTTCGCCTCTTCTGTTCGGATTTCCAGCAGCGTAGGCCTATGGATTTGTACCTACGCGGCCCAAAACGCACGGTCTGAAGCCCGTTCTTAATTGGGCGAATGTTTCTTCGCGAACCTAGTTGGAAGTATTCGGCGAAGCTATTTGGTTCTTAATTGGGCCAACTTTTCTTCGCGAACCTAGTTGGAAGTATTGGCGTCGAAGCTATATTCGGGGTCCAAAAAGCTTCGCTCAACATGTTCTGGGAACATTCGCCCTATTCGACGATCAGTCCCTCTGACTGGCTGAGAGCAGAGCTCTCCTGTGGATGAAGAAAAAATAAAAATAAAAATGGATGACGATGTCGCTAGGTTCTTCACTCGCTTCGGAGGGAATTTGTTTATTTGTTGACTTGTGGGAGGCGCAGCCTTGTCTCGGAGACCCAGAATGAGATAGTAGTTAGTTGAATTACCTTGTGAGGGATGATGAAAGTATATTGACTTGACTTGACTTTAGCCTACATTTTCGATCATGCTGTCTGCCGCAAGTTCGGGCCGAAGCTTGCATCTCATTACAAGCCAGTTGAGAACGAAGTAAAGTTTGGACTGTCCGAACCATGTTCGGCGAACTAAAAGTTCAATTAAGAAACGAATCATAGTTCGTCGAACTGTCCGAAGTATGTTCGGCGAACAAACATTCGCCCAGTTAAGAACGGGCTTAATGAAACTATCGTAAGAACTGTATTAAACATAACCAGCTGATCAATATAAAATGATGTATTTGTATATATATGCATCAACATTTATGTACTTGTATACGCTACACGAGCAGTATACAGTATTATTATTATTGATTGCTTTTGTATAGTGCTATTCTCCGCTCTCTGTAGTATACAGCTACACCCCAACACGTTTTAGTGTTGAATTACGTCCACAGAGACTGTATGGGCTATTAAGCGCGGCCGGGGAGCCCAGGACCGTGCGTCCACCTCGACTTTCACACAACTCTGACCCCAACACATTCAAACAATCGCCCTGCTATAAGCGTACTGGTTAACTGGGCGTAAAATTACTAACTTGCATTCAGACAAAAACATTTCTGCGTATATGTTTGCAAGTTTCAAGTTATAAGGTAGTGGATCAAAACACACAAAATATTTGTTAAAGGAAAGAAAACAAATGCTTTTACGAACGTTTGGAAGCCGAATCTTGTCTCTGTACAGCACAAATCAATGCAATGAAAATTGTTTGCAGAGCTGCCTTTGACAAACGACAAATGGTCACAGTTACTTATGCAATGGAGTGGTGGAGCGTAGGACAGGACACAGGCAGCGGAGTCAGTAAAAATGGAGACCACAGCAGGCGTACGGCGGCAATCAGGTTTTATTCTACAGCAGCAGACTATTTTTCTGCACACCCAAAATCCTCACGCGCACGCATAGCGATAAGAGAACGGCGCGGGTCGCAAGGAACACACGCTATCGCTACAATCAAATCGGCCCTCTGGAAATATGAAAAATTACAAAAGCCCTGGCTCCGATGGTTTTACAGCCGAATTTTTTAAGTTCTTTTGGTTGCAGCTGGGTTCCTTTGTTGTTAGATCACTAAATGATGGTTTTAGAAAAGGTGAATTATCAACAACACAGAAAGAGGGGGTAATAATATGCATACCAAAAGGAGATAAATCAAAAGACTTAATCAAAAACTGGAGGCCAATCTCACTTCTTAATGTTGTTTATAAAATAGGATCTGCATGTATTGCCAAGCGTTTAAAAAGCGCTCTTCCTTCTTTGATCAATGAGGACCAAACTGGGTTTATGGCCAACAGATACATTGGACTGAGATAACATTCGATTGATATATGATCTTATTAGTTACTTGTATAGAGATAATAAACCTGGGTTACTCTTGTGCTTAGACTTTGAGAGAGCCTTTGATTCTGTTGACTGTAAATTTATGTTTAAAGTTCTACATGCTTTTGGGCCAGATATATGTCAGTGGATATCTACGCTTTATAAAGATATAAAGTCATCTGTCACGGTTAATGGACAGTTATCACAATGGTTCGCTATTCATAGGGGATGTAGACAAGGGGATCCGATATCACCATATTTGTTCATTTTATGTGTAGAGATACTTGCCATTATGATCAGACAAAATAAGCATATAAAAGGTATCTTTATAGGAGAAACTGAATACAAAATTTCACAATATGCAGATGATACTGAAATTACGCTGGAAGGTGACAAAAATTCATTTGAAGAAACAGTTAAGACCATCAACACATTCGGAAAAGCATCAGGTCTCTTCTTAAATGCGGGGAAGACCAGTGCCATATGGCTCGGCAATAAACGAAATTCTCCTGTTAAATATATGCCACATTTGCAAATGGAATGGAACCCACCTAAATTTAAGATACTTGGTATATGGTTTACTAACGACTTAAAAGAGTGTGAGATACTCAACTTTAGTGATACATTTTCGGAAATACGAGCTTTGTACAAAGTATGGTTAAAGAGACAAATAACACCACTAGGCAGAGTATCAGTTCTAAAATCGTTGATTCTATCTAAGATTAGTTCACCTATGGATGTTATTGCCAAACCCACCAGACAACCTTGTTAACGAATTGCAGAAGACAGTGTTTCAGTTTGTGTGGAATAGAAAACAGAACAGGATAAGCAGAAAAATAGCCGTCAGATCCATCGCGAAAGGAGGGCTTGGGATACCGAACATAAAAACTTACATTAATGCACTGAAGTTAATTTGGATTCGAAAATTAAAAACAAGTGAGCACAAGTGGAAAGGTATAATTAAATCAACTTATCCTAAAGTGGCGTGGTTTGAACAACTGGGATCAAGCCTTCATTTTCAGGAACATGAAGTTAATAAGTTTTGGAGTCACGTATTTATGGCATATAAAGAGTTCGGTAAACAAATACATGTAGAAAATTCAGAACAGCTAGTTGCTGAGCCAATCTTCTGCAATCAGAATATCCTAGTTGGAAACATAATTTTTTTTTATATAAAAATTGGATTGACAAAGGCGTGTGTCACATTAAAAATATACTGAATGACAATGGTACATTTATGTCATTTAAAAGTTTTAAAGAAAAATTCGGAATTAAGACAGATTACATTACATACATTGGATGTGTGCAAGCTATCAAAAGCGACATACGTAAAACAGAAATAACAGTGGAAGGTAAAAATTCAGCAGATTTAATTAAGACGCTTAAGACGATTTATAATCAACAAAAAGGCTCACGCCTTTATTATGAGGTACTTACGCAAAATATAACTAGACCTAACTGTTGTGACAAGTGGGAAGCTAAGCTAAATAAAGATATTAATTGGTGTATCACCTTTAAGAAAACGCAACAGATTCAAGAAATAAAACTGAAATGGTTTCAGATAAGACTAGTACATAGAATAATTGCTACTAATGTTGTTTTAAGGCACATGGGAATTGAAAATGACATTACTTGCTCTTTTTGTCGACAAGACCGAGACTCAATTAACCATATATTTTGGTCATGTACATACGTGAGGTCATTTTGGGAACAATTCCAGATTGTAGTTAATGCTGGCTGTTCAAATGCGACATCAGTTACACTTAATGAAAATATTGTACTGTTTGGTCACGACATCAATTTTAAATCAGATAACACCTTTGATTTGATTATTTTGCAAGCAAAGTTCTTTATTTATAAATGTAAAATTAACAAGACTATACCACACTTGCATTTGTTCAAACGTTATTTAAAAACTAACTTTGAGGTGTACAAATATAATGCAAAACTGAATATGTCATATGATAAGATTGTAGTTGAATGGTGCTGATTGACGTACAGACTATGTCATAGATAGTAAATGTTAAGTGACACGATGTACAACATACATACACGCATTCAGGCACTTATACATTGTTCGCATGCACATATATTTAAGTGCTTTTTTGTTAGGATCGTCGTTGATCTGTTTGCTAGGCCGTTTAATTGCTTGAATTTTAGTTTGGAAGTGTGTGTGTGTGTGTGTGTGTGTGTGTGTGTGTGTGTGTGTGTGTGTGTGTGTGTGTGTGTGTGTGTGTGTGTGTGTGTGTGTGGTGTGTTGTGTGTGTGTGTGTGTGTGTTGTGTGTGTGTGTGTGTGTGTGTGTGTGTGTGTGTGTGTGTGTGTGTGTGTGTGTGTGTATGTGTGTGTGTGTGTGTGTGTGTGTGTGTGTGTCGTGTGTGTGTGTGTCGTGTGTGTGTGTGTCGTGTGTGTGCGTGCGGGCGGGCG
>JABMCL010002912.1:75000-77500 GCA_018857735.1 Alviniconcha marisindica
TTTTTTGATACAAAATGAAAAAGCCTAGACAAAAGGTAGTGTTTATGACACATGAAAAATGGACAGTATTGTCAGGACTGTTCCACATTATTACAAATCGACTATCAAACATAAGCAGATGATTACCACCCAAGCCACCCCTTGGTAGCCCTCCAAATTCCACCTGCAGCGTCTGCCACTCCCCCAATAACCTCTCCCGTCCAGGACTTTTCTTTGCCCGCGGCAATATCATCCTTCGTCTTCCTCATTTCTTCTTCCTCGTGTTTCTGCCTTTCTTCCTGCAGCTTTCTCTCATATTCCTCCCGTTGTTTTCTCAATTCTTGTTCCTGCTTTTCCTTCATCTTGTTCTCTATCTTCATCTTTTCATACTCTCTCTGCAACTCTTCCAACTTCTTTTTGTCCTCCTCCTCCTCCTTTCGTTTTCTTTCTTTCTCTTCATCTTTTCGCTTTCTTTTTTCTTCTTTTCTCTGCCGTTCAGAGTTTTCCCTTTCTTTCTCCTCCCTCATCCGTTTTTCTTTTTCCCTAACTTCTAGCTGCTCTTGTATCTTTTTCTCAATGATCGATGTCTTCAGCAAGCTTTCTTGCAAATCTTTCTGCTTCTTCTCAGCCGATTCTTTCGCTTCTCTGACTTGCTTTGCCATGTCGTCGAAGACCTTCTTCAGATTTGGGTCCCGCTCGATCTTCTGGTTCACTCTGACAGTGACTGTCTTTTCTAGTTTGGTGTTAACGACATCCTGCACAGTGCAGTTGTACGGTTTCTCATCGTTGGCCTTGGCTATCTTCCTGACCATCTCCAGAAGCTGGTTGACCTGCTTATCCCTCTTGCCGCGATCCTCGTTGTTGAAGACCAGCACTCTGTTTTCGCACTCTCTCAACACTTCTTTGAACGGTTCGTCGGCCTGTTCCAGCAACGCTTCCAGTGTCATCTTTTTCTTCTTCAGCTCGTCTCCCCTCGTGAAGATGATGATGGTGAACTTGACGATGTTGGCATCAAAAAGTTCCTTCAAACGCAGAAAGGTGTCTCGTTCTTCGGGCGTGTAGCGGTCGATCTGCAGGACGTAAAGAATGGCGTGGGGACCTGGGTGGAGATAGGCTGAAGCCTTGATGATTTCCTCGGCGATGTCTTCATTGGATCTGGTAGGATCGAATAGTCCCGGAGTGTCGACAATCTGTGGAGAACAAAGAATACGATGCCACCTTCGCACATAGAACAGAAAAAGAAGTTTTAAACGTTAATTCAGGTTCAGTATGTGTGCGTGTGTTTGGCTGTGTGTATACTGGGGGTGGGGGGGGTGGGGGTGGGGGGGGGGGGGGGGTGTTGACGCGGGCAGGAGGAAGAGAAAGAAATTAAATAACCACCACAACAACCCCCACCTCCCTTTTCTAACATACGCTCCATCGTTCTTCGAATAAATATCATCAGTTTCTGAGTTCGTTTTATATTATCAATGATGTGTGTAAATTTACCTTGAACACCACTCCTTTCTTCGGCTTGGTGCTCCTTCTGCTCTCGCATGTCTTGGTTCCGCTGGCCAGACCGAAGCCCTTGACAAACAGTTCTTCTCCAAAGATCGTGTTGCCTGTGGAGCTTTTGCCACTGCCGGACTTTCCAACAAGCAGGAAGCGAAACTCTTCTTCTGCAAGTACACAGACACAGACACAGATACACACAGACACACACAGACACACACACACACACACACACACACACACACACACACACACACACACACACACACACACACACACACACACACACACACACACACACACACACACACATACCAATCAATGAATGAATAGGTGGGTACTACGCGTAGATAGAGCCTGTGATGGGCTAAGAGCAAAAGGGATGGAGAGGGAGAGGTTGTGACTGCAAATAAGAATATATATTTTATATACCTTCTTCCTTTTTGTCCCCTTTAACATTTTTTTCTTTTTTTTTCTTGAGGTATATTTTTGATTTGGTATAATTTGCTGACATATGTTGTTATCTTAATAATTGTAAGATCAGTTTAATATCACATATGTGAAAATACTTTAAATAAAAAGGAAGAAGAAGAAGAAACGAAGCTGAGAGACAGAAAGACAGAGAACGCTCTAAGGCACGTCATTCTCCTGAAGGCCCGGAAAGACTGAGTTCGGGTTTATCATATGGCTCGCCAGGATGAGGGTGATTCGCTGCCATCATGGCTGCTGCATCAGCCGTTGGTCTTTGACGTGTGATCAGTTACAGCTGCCCTATCGCTCTAGCGAAAAGATGTAAATGCAGCATCAGGAAGGGGGTGGGAGGTCGGAGAGACTGTGGAGGGCTGCATGCTGTTTTTCAGCCATCAACTGCCCGTATGACGTCATGTGACGTCAACACAAAGGCTGCATGGCTATGGCTGTCACAGGTCTGTGCTTGGACATTTCTTTATCCTTGTGTTCACAGCTTACTATCATCAGCATGTAACTTTGTGTGTGGTTGGGTGGGGGTGGGGGGTGGAGGGGGGGGGAC
>JABMCL010002912.1:80000-199298 GCA_018857735.1 Alviniconcha marisindica
AGACAATCTGAAAATTACATGTTTTAAACCTTCTCCCACTCTCTCTCTCAGCCATATATATCACAGTATCAACATACACCAGATCATTTAGTCAGTTATTTACCCCCTCCACTCCCCACCCCACCCCCACCCGGCCATCCCCATTTTCGTTTATTTTGTTTTTGTTTTGTTTTGTTCAGTTGCTACGTTTGGTTTGTTTTGTTCATTTTGCCATTGTAAATGTGTATGTTATTGTATTTTCATTGATAGTTAACACTTACATAAACATATTGCTTTTGTATTTCTTACACTTGTTATTTGTTGAATTTATGTTTACGATGTATGAATAAACTTTGTTTAAACCAAAAGAATCGTGTCGCTGTACATCATGCCGCCGGGTAAACTAGTAGTTCGAGGAAGCGCGTCGCACATAGCCTAATTATAATAATAATGGATACTTAGAGCGCATAACCCGCAAAGGCCTTAAGCGCTTACACAGTCTTTAGCATTCAAAATTCAACGCATACAACACGAACGCGCACTGACTGACGCAAACGCGCGCGTGCGTACGCACACCCACGCACACACACACTGGAAGGGACTGCATGGGAGAAAATTCTGAGCCATGTCAGTGAGAGAACTGCAGTGTCGGGTGCGGAAGAGGAACATCAAATTTTTCCAGACAACAGGGATAGAGGCTGAACGGACGGCAATGGCCTTTACTGAACTTCCAGTCTTCCACGGAATATAATTTTATTGGTTCCAGCATGGCTTATCATCACCAGTGTTTGCATCTGCACGAGGGTTCGAGTCCTCTTAGTAGAGCCGAATTTATATCGCCCTCTGACGACTAACACACCGTGGTTGCGTCGGTATAATTCAAAAGTGATTCCCCAGTCGTTTCAGCACATTATTATGTTGTCAGTCTCACTCTGAGGGTTTTCTCCGCATATTACAATTACTGCCCGCTCCTTTCTTATGAACTAGTTCATTCGCCCGTCTCTGTTCACGATTTCGGCAAAATCACATTCAAGCGGACAATGAAACGTTAAAAAAAACGCCACAACACGGCAGCAATTAAGCCGGCCTGTAAATGTTCGTCTTATTTTCTGTATATGCTATATTCTGCATCTTTTTATAAGCGCACTGTGCGTCAGCGTTAGGTAGAGGCTAACGAACAATATAAATGTCGGTAATGATTTTAACTTTGCAGTAACGTATTCACTAGTCATTCTGATGTCGCATCAGTTCAGTCAGTTTAGGCTAAACTTTGAAACATATCGAACTCACAGGCCGACTACTTGACTGGGCGTAAAACATCAAATTACTTACTTACTTTCTACAACTATTTGTAAAAGTCCAGAAACACCGTAAGAACCATGCACAGTTTGTTGTTAGTTTATTACTCAACTTGATGATCCCTGTTACACCAGTTATATTGTTTTGATTTGGTTTACGGTTTTCTGCGCGCCACACGAACAGGCTTCACATCATCAAGCACCCACTTTATCGGATACATAATTTATAAGGCCGGAATGTGTGCAGACTGCCATTTTTAGCAAAGTAAACCAATACAATTTTAGCCGTCTAAATATGGGTGTTGGGGGGGGGGGGGGGGGGGGGAGCTGAAACAGAAACAAATTCACAATCATGTAAAGGGCTGAAGCCGCTTTGATTGTTATTCAATGATAACTGAATAGTTATTGTGTGGAAGAAGTTCTCTGTCTGAGCTGTGCATTGCGTTTCTATTGGCAGAGAGCGTAGTTTCATTGGGAGTGATCACTGACTTGCCGCGATTGCAGGGGCCGCTGTTTTCTAGAAACTGCGTGGGGTGGTGGAAGGGAGCTGTTCCCGAGAAATGGCGGCCCAGAATGAGGTTAAAAAAGAGTGGTCACTGAAATGCCGCGACTTGCAGGGGCCTCTGTTTTCTAGAAACTGCGCGGGGTGGTGGAAGGGAGCTGTTCCCGAGAAATGGCGGCCCAGAATGAGGTTAAAAAAAAAAAAAAAAAAAGTGCAACTGATTTTTGTCTCTTCAGTCTTTTTTGAAGGAGGTAAATTGAACAGTGAGTGGTTTAGAATATCGGGTCGACAAATAATTCACCCTGGGAAAAATCTGGGTAGTGTCGTCCAGTGCACCATGATTCGACAACGCTTTTGTTTTGGCCATGACTGATCAGTCTTTTCTCTGCGGTTTCTCGTTGTTTTTGTTTTGGAAATGCGTACGATTTTTGTTGCTGCTTTGCTTCTTTTTGTTGTATGCACTTGTATTTTATGTTTAATGCCGTGTCACTTACCAGAAGTTCTTTCATTGATGTTCTTTCATGTATCCCCACTGGGGTTTCTGAAATAAACTAGTACTTGACTGGACCTGACTTGACTACCGCCGTGTCAATGCCGGCTGCGCGTTTGCCTGCGTGCGTTTGCTCTGAAAACTTAGTTAAACAAACCAAGGTAACCCCCCTCCCCCCCCCTGAAAAACAACAACTGCTAACTACTTACCCCCCCCCCCCCCCCCCCACACACACACACACAGGCTACACACACACGGCTGACACACGGTGCACGCACACACTGACACACACACACTATGACTCACACGCACACACGCACGCACGCACGGCGCCGGCCGCACCGGGCTGACACACTGACACTCAGGCCCGGGGACTGCATGGTAGCACCCCCCCCCCCCCCCCCCACACACACACACCGTGAATGGGACTACGTGGGACTGAGCGGCCGCACTTACAATGGCCCTATCCGAGTATCAGTGGCCACGCACACCTGTATCACTGCGGAAAGGCATCATGCGAAGGTACCAAAGCAGCAAAACACTGGCGAAAAACCAGTAAGTAAACATGGTGCTTAACGTCCACAGAAACCATAAGGCCTATTAGGGACGGGAAGAAAAACCAGGCGAGCTGTCCCTAGTAGTAGTACCAAAATCTCAATGAAAGATTATATCACCGGGAGAGATAGTTTAAAGATCGTCTGCTTAAACAAAATCAATACGCATGCGCACAGGCACTGTTTCCGTATTCGCAGGTCACGGCAGTTTATGTAGCCATGGTTGATGTTGAGCAAGATGTAGCTGTTGCAACATCGGAGACTCCAAATGCGTTTTGGTGATTAGATGCACGGTCTTTCCCCCTTTCCTTTTGAGTGCTACAAAAACTATGCTCCAGCGTGACCGCTGACTTTTCACCGGAATAGCATGTGCCCTCACTAGCTCTACCATTTGTACAAAGGTAACATGTGAAACTGGTTAGATCAGTAGATGTAGAGATGTCAAATTTTTTCTTCTTTCGTTTAAGAGCCGGGCCTCCTTGGACGTTATTGGCTGTGGTAGTGATGGTCTTTCCTGTAGCCGCTTGGGTGCCACTTAAAAAAAAACAAATGGTTAAATGGATTAGAAATATTGACAGGGAGCTGGGTTCATGGGCATGGGGCTGTGGGAGTTGGCTGCAGGGTGTGGAGGCTGTCGCCAAGCTGGTTCCGGAATGACTGGAGTGAAGTTGCTGAGGTGATGGCAGTCGGAAGATGGTTCCAGTCTCTTATGGTGTAGGGAAAGAAGGAGTTAAACAGGACAGGATGGTGGGTATGCTCCTGGTGTAGACGCTGTGCTCCTCTTGTCCTGGGGTCTGTGTCTTGGCAGAATCCGACGAGGTTGATGTTGACCAACCCGCTGCTGATCCAGTACAGAATCTAGAGTCGGTTGTGGAGCATGCATTGCTCAAGGCTGTTGTATTTCAGAATGTCGAGCAGCGATTGTACAGTACCAGGTGTCTAGTCTCTGAAGTTGTTGCCGCACAGGGCTGTACCTTTTGAAGCAGCTGGGCATCTTTCTGCTTGTAGAGGTCCCAGACAGTTGTACTCTAGTGTAGGGTGTAGTGTACCACAGTGATGTAGGTGGCAGACCTGACCTTGGCGGTGCAGTCTCTGAAGTTCCTCTGGAAGAAGCCCACAGTCCTGTTTCCTTTGCTTACACTTACAGTTACATCATCTTAGCATGGTTTGTCCTGGAGAGATCATCTGGAATTGTTACCCCTAGTAGGTATTTGCTGGAGCTCACCACCATTTGCTGTTAAGTGTTATTTATGGAGTTGGTAGGTCGTCGGGAGTACACTCTTTTGTTTGCTTGGTGAGATTTGGATGGTGGTGCACTAGCTGGGGTTGAAGGTCATATGCCAAGTGTTCTCCCAATCTTCCAAGTGCTGTAGATCATGTGGCAGCAGTTCCGGGTTGTACTGGTTGCAGATTTTCCTGTAGAGGAGGCTGTCATCTGCAAACGGTCTGACGTTGGAAGGTTTGACTGCATCAGGAAAATCGTTGATGTAAGCCAGGAACAGAAGAGGTCCCCAAACTGTACTTTGGGGTCCACCAGACAGGGATGAGTGTCAACAGCTGAAATTCACTCTATCTGTGTTTACACACATGCACATCAGTGTGGCATTGCACAAAAGGTCCACATTTAGCCTCAACTGTTTTGTTCTTTGTTTCTGTGTGTGTGTGTGTGTGTGTCTGTACACATGTATGCGTGTTGTGTCACATCCAGCTACCTACTTACGGACACACAGCATTGTGCAACTGAGAAACTGAGTGGACCACGTATTTAGCCCCAAAAATCTTTTGTCCATGATTGCTTGTGTGTGTGTGTGTGTGTGTGTGTGTGTGTGTGTCCCCATCTGTGGGTAGCTGGATGTCACACACACGCAAGCATGCACACACGCACACACACATACACACACACACACACACACACACACACACACACACACACACACACACACTGCTGACCCACTGAATGTATTGAGATGATCATTTACACATTTAGTTTAATCATAGTGAAAAGAAAAATGGGTGGTGGTGTGGATTAGGAGTTAATGTAATGCATGTATCCTCTTGTTTCAGATATTATACAGTGTTCCAGACAACTTCTGACTTTCTCCTTCTTCATAGGATTTGCACGGTAATGAGTGAAAGGACAGTTCTAGATGTGCGCATACATACATCATATATATATATATATATATATATATATATATATATATATATATATAATATATATATATATATCAATTTGGTGTTAATGTAGATAGATGAAGTAAGATTAAGAATGCACATGCATATATATATATATATATATATATATATATATATATATATATATATATATATGTATGCATGCACACATGCACACCCCCCACCCCCCACCCCACACACACACACAGCCACACATACGCATACACACACACACACCACTGACACACACACATGTATATATATATATATATATATATATATATATATATATATATATGTACACACAATACTGAGATGCCCACCACCCACACATGCACCTGTATATATATAGTGAAAACTGGGTATTGACACTAGCGATGGTGACTAGCAGAACTTCTGTATTAAGATGATGATGTATCCAGCTTAATCTATTAGTATTACAGTTACTAATGCTTATTGTATTACAATTTTGCGCGTAGACATGGCTGCAGGTATGGCCACAGTCTCTGGTAAAGCCATGGTTTGGGGGATACCAGAGACTTGTTACAACATAAGACATCATAAGTATTTTGTGTTCACTGCTTTCAGGCTTAGATCGATAAATTTAAAAAAAGATGGGTGCCAGTGGATCAAAGTCCAAGGGGCAGGTGATGTCCACCAATCCACTGCCAGTTCAGCCACAGGAACCACCGTACCCTGGACCTCCTGCACAGTACCAGTTTGTGAACACGCAGGTGAGATAGAAAAACATAAATTATCACTCTTCCCACCTCCTGCCACAGCATAGTATAAGAAAAGCGACATGTCAGTTTTAAAATGTCCTAAATTGTCTACACAGCTGCCTTCCTTGGGGCTTTATTTCTTACAACTAATATGGTTCAAACACTGTTCAGTTCAGACAAGGGAATTGAAAAAGCGATTATGAATGAAACTGGATGATCAGTAAATGCACAGACTGTGAGGCTAAAACACTGAATATCACAAAAAGCTTTTTGGTCTCTGCGTTGTTCCCTTCCCCACTGTCTCCCCCATTCCAACTACCCCTCTCTCTATTGTTGTCGGCTTACTTGGCAGACTATAACAGTATAAGTGAGATTTTGTTTCAGCTCACATTGCTTGAGAGGGGAAGTTTGTGTGTGTGTGTGTGTGTGTGTTGGGAGTGGGGGGTTCCAAATTTTTCCAGGGGAAAATTCCTGTTGGCTCAGCAAAGCATGGAAGTATGCCCTGATGACCCACCCAACCACCAGAGAAAAAGAGACTGATAGCGAAAAATATAATTAAAGTTGTGAAAAAAAGGTTGGAGACAGAGCTTTATTAATGACTTTATTGTTTATGCTTCTCATGTGAGCCGGTTTGGCCTAGCGGTATGGCGTTAGGCTGGTAAGCGGAAGGACCTCGGTTCGATACCGCTTCGGCTCTCCTTTCTCTTCAAAAAGGTTGTGGTTTGTGGATACTGGCTTGTGACTTTGCCTATCACTTCCTACTGAAACATTAAAATGGCTCTCATCGCTGCCCATCTTAATGCAGAAATTCTGGTGGTGACAGTGTAGCAATAGGTATATAATCTCCCTCTCCCCCAACCTCCATACCCCTTTCCCCCCAGTTCTCCCCGTCCCTAATAAGCCGTACGGTTTCTGTGGACGTTAAGCACCATGTTTACTTTATGCTTCTCATTCTTGTCTTTTCAGTCATAATCTACAGGACATTTTGTAGCCAGTATAAGTTGCGTGCAGTTTTCTTCTTTATTTTTTACACTGTTACAGGTGATGATTGGCACCCAGCTAACTTTCAGCTTCACTCATTCTCCAATGGTTACCAGCAACATTGAAGCATATTATCCTGCTCTTGCTTCCCAGTATGCCCAGGGCTATCGTCTCTTGTCTTTTTATCGCATCCCAGGACAACAGCAGCAGCAGGGGTTGTTCAGCACAACGGTAGCTGTGGGATTTCAGGTAGGTAATTAGGTTTACTCCAGATTCATGAGGCTCTCATTGTTAGCACAATCAGTTTTGGGTACAAAACTTTAGCTATACGCACCAAGTAAAATCAAGTGAATGTTTTGTCAGTACTTATTAGTGACCATGTTCTTTGTTTCTGCAGGGCATGTACTGTCAGTGGTTCTTAGTGACCATGTTCTTTGTTTTCCCAGGGCATCTTTTGCCGTTACCCTGATGTCCCACGGAGAGAAAACTGGCAGCTGCGCATTGAGAAATCAGTGATCCAGACGCAGCGCATGTTCACAGGGATCATCACTTTCCGTCGTGACCAAGGTGTGGTGTCTGACACGAGCCACATCTTGGAGAGTATTGCACGCAACACACAGGATGGTGGTCGCCTCGTCTGCATCGAAATGACTGGACAGCAGCAGCAGCACAATATGGGCATGGCAATGCAGGGCTTCTCGCCGAGTGAGTTTGATATAATAGTAATAACGAAAATTTGTAAATCGTCTACCTCAAGGCTCAAAGCACTGGAAGAAAGATAACATAACACATATCATGTACATCAAGATGGAAAATGTTAACTGCAGTTTAACAAAAGCTAACACATAACGTACACATCAACAAGAGTTCAGGCATAACTATGTGCAAGATGCATGCACACGCACATACACAAACACACACACATGCACGCAGGCAGGCAGGCCCACACATGCACGCGCGTGCACACACACACACACGCATGTACATATGCATGCAGGCAGGCAGGCACACATATGCAAGCGTGCACACACACACACACACACCTGCATGCAGGCAGGCAGGCAGGCACACATATGCATGCACACATTTGCGCATGCACACATTCACACATGCATGTGCATGCAAGCACACATACACATACATACACACACACAGACTGACAGGGGTGAAGGGCAATGTTGTTTAACTGAATGTTGTTTAACTGAAATATTACTGAGTATATGCATGACATGTGCTATGGAGGGGGAGGGGCTGAAGACAGAGAGCAGGGGCAAGCATACAAGTGGCCTAAGATTGATTTACTTGTCCAATGCAGTAAAACATAATGAAGAGCAATGTTTCAGCAGTTGTCATTGGGAAACATTGCTCCAAATACATTTACAGTTATACTAAATGTAATATATGATAAGAATGCTTGTGATAATAATGATGATCTGCAGTATTTTGTTCATGCTCACAAATAAAATCTGACAGTACCTCATGGAAATCAGATGGGGGAGCAAAGGGGAATGGTGTGGGGGTTGGGATGGTTTTAATGGGAAACCAATTCTCTAGCCATGTGTCCTGGTGAACTGACGGCAGCATTTTAATATAGGTATGACTTGGAGGCCTTCAGTTTGATACCAAAAGTCGTATGATGTGTGTGTACCTGTGTGTGTGTGTTTAGTCTGTGCAGCATTAATTTGCTTTAATCTTTTGTTTCACAATGCAGGTTCCATACTGTGAAAACAAAGATGGCAAAGCAGGGTGTAGATGGGATGTAACAGTAGGTTTGAGTTGTTCACATCTGTACATCTGTAAGTCTTGCTTGTGTAGGTGTCACAAAATGCAAACTCTCTGCCCATCTGACCTAATTAGATACTTGATACTGAATGCCCAATAAGTGTGTAAGTCACTTCAAGATGAGGCATATCTGTGTTTGAAGAAAACTTGAGGAAAAAAAAGGGGGGCCGGGGGAAGAGAGAGAGAGAGAGAAGAAGGTCACCATCTGTAAGCTTGTTATGTTACTTCTGGGAATTGTTTGATCAACAAATGAAGGCTCAACACGCAAGGGAGTTAATTAGCACTCAAAATATGTAACATAAGTACAACAACAAAGACCTGAGTCACCTAAGGTAACACTCACCTGGCATGCATGTAAATACAAGGTACACAGACTCTACCAGAGGTACATCCTTCTTCAACAAATGAAGGGAATTGATAGCACTTGACAGATGCCACACAGCAACATAGACCTGAATCACCTGTGGTATTTGTGACCTGGCATGTGGGTAAATACAAGGTACATAAACTCCACCAAAAGTACAAGAAGTCAAATCCTCAACATGGGAATTGTTGCATAAAATGACAAACCCTCTGATCTTGGATTGTGTTTCTTTACATTCTGTCAGTATTTTTGTTTTCTCTGTACAGAAGTTCTTTACATGTACCTTCTGGGTGTTTTCATCTTGGTTTGCAGTGATGGGAGTGGATCTGTTCTTTGAAGTGCCAGACACACCAATGCCAGAACGTTACGTCTACAACAGTGTGTCTGTGCCAATTTTGGTAACAGTGCAGATGGGTTTTAGGCCAGTTCCCCGCGTGCACTGTGACTGGATAGGCGTGTTGGCCAACAACCTAAACCAAGGCTGGCGGCTGATAGAAGTCTTCATGGACATGACATCTCACACAAGGGTACATGCACTGTGGTATTGGGATTTTGAAAGGGGCTACATAGGGTTCACATTAACCTGTAATTTCTGGTATTTTACTGGATAAGATAACCAACAAAATCAGCAATCGGTCAGATGCACTGGCTGTTATTTTGTATGAGCGGTTCTAAAAACAACAACAAAAAACACAGCACAGTGAGAGAGTGCGTGTGGCATGCGTGCGTGTGTGCATGCATGCATGTGTGTGTGCATGCATGTGTGTATGCGTGTGTGTGTGTTAGGCAGGGAAGGGAGCTGGGTGTTTACTAGTACAGCTCTAGCAGTAGTATGGACAGCCGTCTCTCTGATTGGTTACAGTGATTGTCTGACCAGTTTTCATGAACCATTTTTGCCACCTTGTAGATGTCACACCAGTTTTGGAAAATGTCTAGCACAATCACTGGAACCCCCAATGAAAGGTCACCCTGACGAGGCCAGTCTTTTGTTAAGACCACTTTTTTTTTTAAACCTTCCCTTCATACTTCCATGTAAATAAACACCTGATCGACCATGTCTCTTTTAAGACCACTTTTTCTGAAACCTTCCCTTCATAATTCCATGTAAATAAACACCTGATCGACCATGCCTCTTTTTAAGACCACTTTTTTTACAAACCTTCCCTTCATACTTCCATGTAAATAAACACCTGATCGACCATGTCTCTTTTAAGACCACTTTTTCTGAAACCTTCCCTTCATAATTCCATGTAAATAAACACCTGATCGACCATGCCTCTTTTTGAGACCACTTTTTCTGAAACCTTCCCTTCATAATTCCATGTAAATAAACACCTGATCGACCATGCCTCTTTTAAGACCACCTTTTCTGAAACCTTCCCTTCATAATTCCATGTAAATAAACACCTGATCGACCTTGCCTCTTTTTAAGACCACTTTTTCTGAAACCTTCCCTTCATAATTCCATGTAAATGAACCCATGACCAAGGCTCATTGGAGACCCCTTTGCTTTAGCTTTATTGTTATCTTAAGGAGGGGTTCCTTTGTTCCACTTAATAATGAAAATAATAATAGACTACTTATGGTGCCCTATTTCATAAGGGCCCAGAGCACTTACAAAGGCCTGTGGATGCAGGCATATCATCACACACACACGTCCACACATGCACACACACACGCACACATGCAGGCCCGTATGCCCGCCTGCACAGGCACACACAGATGCATGCACACACACACACACACACACACACACACACACACACACACACACCACACACACACACACACACACACACACACACACACATACTACTGGTGATGGGTTGGTAGAATGAGAAGAGAAAAGAAGGGGGGAAAAAAGAGAGAAAAAACACATGACAGATCAGTATGCAGAAGAGAAGAGGTGGGTTTTCAGTTTTGACTCAAAAGAAGAGAGTAAAGAAGAATGCCTGACAGATAGAGGAAGAGAGTTCTAGATCACAGGTCTGATGTGTTGAAAGGATCTCTCTCCCAGGGTCCTCCTGCTCATCTTCAGAACATGGAAGATCCAAGTATCTGAGGCTGAGCGAAGAAGGGTTGTAAACAAATAATATGAGCAGAAATTTGGGTGGGTGTGCCAGAAGTGTTTTTCTGACATGGGATGTGTAATTGTAGACAGGCAAGTGGACTAAGGTAGTTAAACACAATGCATGGAACAGTTTGCAAAAACTGTGATTTTGGTCATGTTCCCGTGTGGTTTGAGTTTTGGTTTATCATTTTCTATATAAAAGTTTGGATTCGTGTTTTGACTTGGAGTGAGGTATTTTACTTGCTAGGTTTCCGAAGATGCTGATCATTGCTTTATTTTTCAGGCACAGGGTTTTGGAGGACAAGTCAACCTCAACTCCATGTGGTTCTTTGAGAAACCAGCATCACGCATGAATGACCCCACTCCAATGTACCAAGGCACAGTTGTGGACCATGAGATCAAAATCAAGGCTGGTTTTGGTGGAACCCATACCACGGCCAACTGGGAGCCATTGATTCAGGAAATGGGAAACAAGGGCTGGGAACTGGCCTGCATCTTGGAGACCCCAGAAACTCATCTTTCTGGCATGACGACATTTGTGATGAAATGTAAACTGTTTTTCCAGCGGCCTCTCTTGCCGCAGATGGGAGCGGTTGCTCCTGGGCCAGTTCCTCCATCCTATGAGGCAGTGGTTGGAGGCCAGGGGGCGCCACTTCCAGCAGGGTTCCAGGTTCCTCCAGCCCCAGAAAAAATGGGGAATTGAGACTGTGTTATCTGGCTGGTGGGGTGATCACAAACAAACAGGTTTTTGTGCTTTGTTGGGCTGGTGCAAAATTTGCTAGGTGCTAAATTGGGCTGATCTGCTTCACAGTCAATAGTAATAATAATAGGGAATTTATAGAGAGCTTTTAGAGACTCCAAATGCTTTACAACTTGAAAAAACAACTACATACCGCAGGCAAATTCTACCCGTATTCAAATCAGTGGTGCAAACAAACAAAACATACAAAAAATTAATAAACATTTTCATACAAAGCATGGTAAAATGCATGCAAACACATTTTCACGTGCATACACACATACATAGGATCACACGCGCACACAACACCAGTAAAGAACACGCAAGCAAACACAATGCATTCAAAATTTGCTCTTCTTGTCAAGTTATTGAGCTAAAATTATTTCACCTACCGTTGTAATTCTGCATTAAGGTGCTAAATTGCACTGTTTCATTTTCCTTCGTAGTTTATTTGAAAACAGTGGTAAAAAAATTAGACCAAAAAATCTAATAATAGAGTCAGTAAGTCAAGTTTTAACAGTTGTAAACTTGTTCCTGGTTTGATTTGTAGCTGCATCTATTTTGGAGGGTACAGTGAGTGAGGGATTGAAGTGAAAAAGAATTACATGCAAGCATAATGATAGTTTAGACCTCTGGGGCTAAGCCACAATTTACAGTGATTTTTTTTCTCTCTTCGCAATCATGACAGTGAAAATTCAGTGTACATGAAATGTATTACAGAGACTTGCTCTTTTTTGTTTAAGAATACTTGATGTGCATGGAATGTATTTACTGTGGTTTAAGCCACTCTACCTTAATTATTTTTCAACTCTGTATATATTTTTTACATTTAACTTTTATGTATAGTTGCATTTTCGAAAGGGGGTAGGTGGTAGGGGCAGTTTGTACTTTATTGGTTTGACTGTCTTTTTGTAGTTTAGCTTGTGAGAGCTTACATATATGCACTGTGTGTATCTGGTGCTGTGAACACACAAGGTTTTGTGTGGAAATTTTAATGTGCTATATAGAAATTTTCATAATTCCTTCATTCATTCATAATCTTAATGGGGAACAAAGATGCAAGTTGGCCAGAAAGCGTAAAAAGTGTGCAAATATTTCCACCTGCAGACTTCATTTGGTTGTTCTGTTAATATTTATACAAAAGTAGTCCCTTTTTTCTTTTTTTCTTTTTGCTTCAAACTTTGTCTCCTGATGGTGCAGGTATGTCAGTTCACTCTTTACCACTGAAGAGCAAAAAAACATTGGCTTGTAATAGGTAGGTCCAGCCAAATTTTGAAAGGCAAGCAATGCAATCCATTAATATGTGATATTAAAGAGGGTCACAAGGCAAGTACACAAGCCAAATTTCGTTAATTTATCTATAATATTTTTTGAGATATCACCCTTCAAATAGTCACCATTTTAGGCATTTTACGCACATTTTACAAAATGCCATTTTTGTATGGCTCTAGCATAAAAGCTATTGGTCACACATCCACCCAACTTGTTTTACACAGTGTCTGCACTACATAGACTAAACACAATTTTTTCAGTAGTTATCCTTACTCAAATATTAGAGATGCAGAGTGCCAAAAATGGAAAAATCACTAATTTTGACATTGTCCGATCACCAATCTTTGACAGTACCATGACAAGATCAAACATAACATGGGAATGGAAAGAGGTACAACCATAATTTTGGTATCAACTGATTGAGCATAAATTAGACGATACAAATTCACAAGTCTAAAGAAGTGCAAGCTAAATTTTACCTACAGAGGCAAGTTTCCATGAGAAAAAAGGGTGCAAATATCCCGCGAAATCTTTGATGGTAATGGCATTAAAGCAAATCAAACTCTGGAATAGAAAGAGATACAGCCATGGTTCTGGTATCTGCAGATTCAGCAGTAATCAGAGAAGGAAAATGCACAGCATAAGGAAATTTTGGCAAATTTTAGATATATGTAGATTTGTTTGAATGAGGAAATGAAGTTAAAAACTGCAGTCCAAGTGTGGCCTCGTGGTAGATGTTGGGGCCTGCCTCGCTTTCTAGGACCAATTCTCTCCTCAAGATGATGAAACTGATCATCCTCTGAAATCATTAACAAAGAAATATATAAACAAACAGGTAAAAAATATTTATTTCAACATAAACAGCACACTAACACTTAATACTCACCAATTAAATACACTTAATGCTACCGATTAAATCATCAAATTCTGAAGTTTAGTTGTAAATAACACTTACTTGACTTTGTGTGAATCATGCAGTAATAACCTGAGAAATAAATCAATCAGAAAGGTACAAACAAAAGGAAGCAGACAAGAACTAATTTTCAGGTATTTGACTACTACTACCAGTCTACTGAAACAATCCCAGAAGTAAAACCCCAACTGGAGTTGCTCTAGCCATTATTTGACAATATTTAAAAACAAAAAACTTCCCTACCTTAGATAAAAGACCTGGATTATTAAGGAAACTAACAAAAATTGGAGTCCCACTTCAATGACATTTAAAAATTGACATGCTCAAAACTGTATTTAATGTTGCTCTGTGAGTTATTTTATTCCCCCCACCCCCTCCTACCCCCACATTTGATGTGCCTCTTGAAGTGTGTGTGTGTGTATGTGTGTGATTATTTCTTTCATTTTGTTTCCTGTTCAGTCTTTCTTATTGACTTAGTTACTTCTGTCTTGTTACCATAGTCTGTCTTGTCAATCATGCTTGTAAAATGTTAAACAAACAAAAAACAAAAAAACTTATCATTATTACTTCTCTTTTTTTAAATCCCCCCTTGTAATTATTATTATTATATACAAAGATTGAAAGAATCATGTAATTTTGAGCCAGTGTGCCAGGTCTTCCATGTGCACAAAAGGTGGAAGAGAAAGAAGATGGGTGAAAAAGAAGAAATTAACTCTTCAGAAGCAAATACAATTCCAAACTCCCAAACTCTCAATATACCATTAATTTTGGCTGGTGGCTCGCTTTTATTTTGTTTTGTCTAGTGAGCAGATGAACTGTAAAAAACATATTGGTTCGTGACTGCATCGTCTGCTAGCTAAATCAGAGTTATTGTCCCTGACAAGAAAAACAAATATATTTTTAAAAAATCATTCACTTGCTAAATTTCCTTTAAAAAATTCACTGTTGAGAACATACACCATACATCAGTTTTTTGTCAATTCGGATTTACGGGGAAAGAAATTACTACTTTTACAGCAGTTTGCATTTCGGAGGAAATAATGAGGAGATAACTCTGTAATGTTGTTCAAACTGCGACCAGACCACAATGAATTTGCTTCAATTGCATTCAAAGAGATGTAAACAGCGCAAAAATACAGTTATGGTTGTGTTGGAAACTCACTTAGTTATCGCTAAAATAAAAAACTTACCATGGTTTCTTTCCTATTCCTCCAGAGTGAGCATCTTTTGCGCCGCTTGCGTAGTCGCAGATTTTAGCGATGACACAACTTGAGCAGACGACAAAATCTATGGGGTCTCGACTTTCTGTGGCATGGGAACTCTTACAAGAACTCGCTTCCAGATCAAACAATACACCGTTTTAAAGAGCGAAAATTCGTCTTTCCAGTGATACCAATTTGAATATGGTGCATTCAGACTTTCTTGGTGTAAATTTACGGTAAAAATGAACGTATTTTTCAACTCAATTTTTGCTGCAGTCGAAAACGAAGAATTTTAACGAATTTTATAACGGATAAATCTACGGGAATTCCTCTTTCTAAAAATATTAACTTCATATGTGTACGTTTTTCTTGTAAAAGTTCCCAATGGTTTTCCGAACGCAACCGTTTTCCGACCTCGCTCATCTGACTTTCGATGTCAGCACCACGCTCGGTTTCCGACCGCTTGGTGTGTTCATTAAAACTTCTTCCAAACTCACAATACATTATTCACGCACAAAATAATGGCATCAACAGGTCATAAAAAGATCGTTTTTTGCCTGACAGTAGTTTTTATTGACAAACTGCACAAAACAAAGCAGATACGACAAGTTGAAAATGAGCAATATTTGCCGCGCGATGGCCATGTTACCCAGCACTAAAGAGAGGCTGGTCCTACCTACTTGTAATATGTTTGGTACTTCTGCCACATATTCCAGCCTTTTGATAATGTCACTGATGCAGGCTAATACTTTTGCCACATATTCCAGCCTTGTTGATAATGTCACCGATGTAGGCTGGTACTTTTGCCACATATTTCAGCCTTGTTGATTATGTCACTGATGCAGACAGGTACTTTTGCCAGATATTCCAGCCTTGTTAAAAATATCACTGATGCAGACTGCTGGGCACAAAATGGCAGCACTCACAGTCATATTTTCATGACTTTCAAGCACTGATTTTGACAAAGACGACCAGAAATTGAGTAATAAAGTACTGTGCGTCTATTTTGTGTTCCATTCCAGTAAGGCCTGTGATGCTGCTTTGGTCAGGTTCCCCATTAAATACATGTATAGAAGTAGTGATACAGGGACTAGATTTTCAGTAATGTGAAATACTTGATAGACATGATGGTGTGCATTGTCAATGCATCTTCCTGTCTTTTAAAGTTTCATTTTGTGTATTATTATACCTTTGGATAACCTCTCCAAACTCTGGTGGAGTTTATGTAACTTTTATTTACTCACATTCCAGGTGAGTGTTACTGTAGTTATTGTAAGTAACTCAGATCTTTGTTGCTGCGTGTGTGTGACATCTTTTGAGCATGAATTAACTCCCTTGTTTGTTGATTATGTGGTGTTAAAGCTGTTTATAACTTTGTTCACATGTGAACTGAACCAGTCTGGTTTGCTCTTTTATTTGGGAATGTTGGATTGATTTTGATGTTGTTTAGAGGAATGAAGATAAACCTAGCTCAGTCTTGCAGTTACATTTGTTATTATGGAGGACTGAGGTTGGCAGTTATGGGGTATAGCAGTGATGGGGTATTGTTCCTAAAAGTGATATACTTCACTAACTTTAGATTCCTTGTGAAAAAATTGTCTTCTCGTTTTGATCACTGTATATCGTTAATGATGTTATGGCAGTGATGGGGTATTGTTTCTAAAAGTGATATACTTCACTAACTTTAGATTCCTTGTGAAAAAAATTGTCTTCTCGTTTTGATCACTGTATATCGTTAATGATGTTATGACAGTGATGGGGTATTGCTTCTAAAAGTAATATGCTTTACTAACTTTAGATTCCTTGTGAACATTTTTGTCTTCTCGTTTTGATCACTGTATATTGTTAATGATGTTATGACAGTGATGGGGTATTGCTTCTAAAAGTAATATACTTCACTAACTTTAGATTGCTCATGAACATTTTTGCCTTCTCGTTTTGATCAGTGTATATTGTTAACGGTGGATTTATGTGCCTCCCAGGAGTAATCTATTCTTGCAGCCTTATTTGTTTCTGTGTTGTGCTTAGTTTATGTGATGTGCCTCACTGTTTGCAAGTCTCACTTCAGCTTGTATGATGGACTCAGGGAAATCAGATGCACATTATTGTGTAAGTTCTAAATATCTGCTATGACACAGTGTGGTAAATTACTGGGCACAGAATCTTTTACTGAATGACATGGAGGGAAGGAGTTTGTGCAATAAACAGGGCTCATTTTCTTCTGTAGCTGGAGTGGATTTTTTTTTGTTCTTGGTGTTTTTCCATCTTGTGTCTTTTGTTGTTGTGATTGTTAATAAAAACAAATGCCAGTTCATGGCTGTGCCAGTTGGTGTTTCCTGCTCTTTAGTCAGCAGCAGTGGAATACCTGATAACCTGATACCCCTGCTGCTGGTCAGCTGCTATAAACATTCCTTTCCCTGCCTCTCTGGCGCTCTGGCATTCCCCTTTGTGCAGCATAGTAAAATGTGTGTTCTGCTCCTAACTTTACAGTGTTGTATTTCTTGATACAAAGTTTTCCTGAACAAGCTATTCATGTGAGTGGATTGTGTTTTGTTTCTGCAACAGGACTATGTGATACTTGTTTGGTTTCTTTGACATTTGTGTGTATTGTGGCCACAGGAATGAGACTCTGAGTCAAGATTTGGTTTGTGTATTATGTGATAAAGTACTAAAATGGATGGAACTGACCACTCTGAAGAACTGCATTTGCAGAGACTCAATGCTTTGTGTAGACTTTGTGGAAGAAGATCAAATAAGGCTTTTGATGACCGAAAGATTATATTGTGCAAGACATATGCCACAGAACTTTCTGCTTTTCATCAAATTGATACTTCATCTGACACAGCATCCAAACATTTAGAAACATTATGTAGGCCTTGTTACATGCGTTTGATGAGCTTAAAACGCTCCAAAGTTCCATCAGACTTTACACTGCAAGCAGCAAAAGAGGACATAGATAAATCATCCGGCATTTGGAGTGAATTTAGTTCTCTCATATCTGCAGATCAGTGCTCTGTGTGTGCCCAGTTTTTTAACCAAACAAAGGGTGGACGACCCACAAAACCAAAACTGGGGGGGGAAAGAAGTGCAACGGTTCCAGAAGCAGACTGTGACGCTGGCAGAAGTACATTAGTTGAACATGACATTAGCACAGATTCTACTTTAGCCATGCAGGGTCCAAGTACGTCAACTCCAAAAAGGTTCTGTGCACATACGTCTACAGTCACGGCATTTGTTTCACCACAAGCACAAACATCACCGATAAAACAGCAGAACACTATCTTTGACCAAAGCACACCTCCTCGCACTAAAACATTTGTAGACAGTGCGACTTCTCCATTTGAAAAATCTTCCATTCATTCAGTCAACAATGTGATTTTGCCTCTGACAAAAGAAGAGTGTTCAGACTGAGGAAAACTGTAACTTTATTATGCACTCGAGCATACTCATTGTAGCAGACTGGACAGTGTTTGTGTGCCAGTGCAGATAAAGCTGTGTGGGCAGTAAATTTTACTGACAAGTAACAGCAGATAAGCTGTGGCAGTGTCTGGTGTCGGTGCTAATGACCCTGGCCCTCCACCTGATGGAGTGCTGTGAGGTGCAGCAATGCTCGCTGTGCATAAACATTCCCAGCCAGTGGTCCCAGTGGAGTAATTTGAGCCCCTGCCAGCTCCCCCCAGGGTAGTGAATCAAGATGCTGGTAAGTGATACCAGAAGAGCATGCAATGTACTAACTGGTGTTGAAGCATGTGTTTTGGGAAAACTTAACAGTATGAGTAGTGACCGATTAAATTTCAAGAAAATAATGTTAGCTACCCGAAGCTTCACTGGCATTTTAAAATAAGCATGTAGTTTACAAGCTTACTACTTACTGATTTTGCTGAAGATTTGTGGCATGTTTGGTGTCTGTGTAAAGCTTGTTCTCTTATCTACAGCAGCTTGGCATTATTAAAAGGTTTGAAGCTAAGCGATGAACACCATTTTAGGCTTTTTAATGACACTCTACTTCCAGCTAGCAGTGCAGTAGGCTCTGCAAAGCTGCTGTGCTATATTTAGCTGTGCCAGCCCAACCCACATTTCACTGGTACACTCCCCCACTGCAACTGGCTCAGCAGCAACTAAAAGTTCAGGCTGGCACAGCCGTGAGTTATTTTTTTACTGATAGGCTTGTTTTTAAATCACCCCATGCTGGACTTAGGGCATCTGGCTCTTTTGTGCAACAAAGCTTATTATCTATACAGTTATTATGTTTGTGCGGATAGCTCATGTGTTGATTTTTTAAAGTGTCCCTTGTTTTTAATCATTTTTGCTAACTTTGTACTGGCTGACAAACAGAATAATGTTATTCTAAAGTCAGGTTGAAATGTGTTGTTGTTTTTTGCCCTCAGGCTCATGTGTGTTCTGTTCATGTGTGTGTGTGTGTGTGTGTGTGTGTGTGTGTGTGTGTGTGTGTGTGTGTGTGTGTGTGTGTGTGTGTGTGTGTGTGTGTGTGTGTGTGTGTGTGTGCTTTTTGCACAAAGTTGTTATACTTTAAATTAAGTGCCCAGCTGATATTTTGACATTGCAAATAAATGCCTGTTCTTTGGTGGCCTGGTGATTTATTATGAAGTAGCTTAATGTATAAAAAGTCCCAATTCAGGGACTGATTACACATTACGGTACTTTTACTCTTTCTGTCTCGTGATTTTTCTGTTAATGGTCTGTTGCATGACTTTTTACCACAAAGTTATCTCAGCATTTTTCATCATGAGATAGGCTTTTTTAAATGGCTCTTGTTGAGCAGCTAGGAGATGATAGGTGGTATGTACATGCAGCTTGCTGCCATATGGCACTAGTATTTGCCATTATGCATTTAATAAATTTTATATAATGTTTTAAAAAGAAAAATTGGTTTCTGTCCATTCCTTTTTTTACAGTTTTCTTTAGCCTCATGTCAATATATTAGACAGAATGGTCGACAATACCAACATGTCATAGCCTTGTATACTTTTTTTTACTCAGGGGCACTACTGAGGGGACTAGTCAAAAGTTTGTGTTTGATGTTTGTGTGTGTATGTTATGTGTTATATTTGTGTATGGATTAATTTTGTGGATTTGATTTGGAAAGGATTTGCATGTGGAAAAGGATTTGCATGTGCGAGAAGAGTTTTGAAATATGCATTTGCTTATGATCATCCTAAAAAACAATACAAGTTACTTACTTACTGAGATGACCCTGTGTGGCTGACAGGATGTTAAAATGCAATTACTAACTAACCCAATTCAGGGTTAACAACAGTCTTGTTCCAGCACATAGCTGCCTCCTACTGGGGTTATATCTTGTGATTTGAAAATAGCTCCAGGAATTTATGCCATTTGAAATGGCGGTCGAGACCATTGTATCCCCCAGGTGCTGCATTTGGGGATATTCTAAGAAAACTGTAAAGAAAACGTTCAAGCTTAGAATTTTGCGAATTATTATTCTCACCCAGCAAAATATCAAAGTAAGTATGATTGTGCAGCATGCAGTAGGCATGTGCAAACTTTTCATCCACTGGTCAACTTTTTTTCATTTTTTTTTTTCATGCACTCTGTGGTTTTCTTCACTGGCAAGCTACAGTGCTCAAACTGTCATGATTGTTCTATCGCAGTACCTTTTGGGGGAATGGTTTGTACTGATACTTTTTAGCAAAAGAATTGATCTTTAATTGGGAATTTGATTTCTTGCACATAGTATTATGAATTGTATTGTTGGTTTGAGCTGTCCACTGTGATATAAAAAATATGCATGCTCTGTGAGCATACTGTTGCATCATGGACATCTTCATGCTCTACAAATCTTCATCAGCTCATTATCATCACAAAAAGTGATCTGAAAAGACCTTAATTGTTGTTGTTGTTAGTGAGGGGTTCCTTTTTGCAGGTTTTGTATTGTTTTTCCATTAATTCTTTAAATCATGACATGTTATTAAGTATATTGAGACATATTTTGTGTGTGTTAATTTCTCCTTGGAATGATATTGTTGTTTACTGATTAACTGATTAATATACATTTGTTGTTGGCTTTTTGTTGTGTTTTTTTGCCACTCTCATGCCTAAGGTTTTGACATTGTGTGAAGGTAAGTTTTAAAAGTATGTGCAAATGCAGAACACCAAATGGGAAATACAAATAGATAAATTGCTGATGAAGACTAATTTCATATACATTTGAGTTGAGTTTTAGTAATCTGTCAGTGACTGAATGTGCATAATATTTCAATTATAAAATAGATGACTCTTTCGAAAGTTTTACCTTTTTTGAAATATGTTGCTTCAGTTCAATAAAAAATACTTTAAAAATTATGCAAATGCTTTGTTTTGTGTTTCCAATGCAGACCTGATAATAATGCATCTATTTGTCTTTGTAACACTTATTTATGGACCTGTTTAATGATTATTTATAATTGGGCACTTAATTAAAACTTTTTTGCTATGTCTGATTCCCTTTATTTTTTGTTTCCCTTTTTTTCTAATTGGCTATAGAGCTCTATCTATGTGCTCCAACTGGAGAAACAGCATATAAAAGAAGACATTATAGAAATAATAATGGTCATTTTGATGGTGTGGTATTTCACTGACAAGGGTGAGCACACTGTGCTTTACAAAATCAACAAAAATGTATATATGAAACCAAAATATAAATATGATATTGTATTCCTGACACATCACACCCACACACATGTGTGCAAACCCACATATTACCATTTTTTAATTATGTTTCATTACTTGCGCTTTGTTAGTATAGTTTTTCCAGGCTTTTGGAGGGGCGTTGAGGGTGGGGGTTGAACATTATTGTTATTAGGTGTGTCAATTCAGTGAAGGGTTCATTGTCATGGGGACCACTTCACCATTCAAACAGGCTTCCAATGTTTGGTACACTTATAGTGGCAGGTTACTCTTATGACATGACACTTCCTTCGCATATAATTTTAGGAGAGAGTTTATACATTTGTGCTTTCAGTAGTTACATGTATAACATGGCCAGTGCCAGGTTACGCTTGTGAGTGCAGACACAATGATTATTGTTGTGGAAGGATCAGATTCAGATTTTTTATTCATCAAGTTTAATAAGGAAAGAGTCATGAACTCAAATTTAAAAACTGTATTTTACAAGGACTGTAGTTTAGGTTTAATCAAACCTATCTAACAACTGGTCCTTGCTAAATTCTTGAAGTGCTGTGAACCATACAAACACTCATGTGTCAACTGATTAAAATAATAATACTTGCAGATTAATTTTAAATAGCGCAAACTCACTGTACTTTACAACATTCTCTGACATTTTCAACATTAATTGAAAAAAATATCAAGGTAACATGTTTAAGAAAGTTTGATATATTATGTATATATACATATGACAACGAACAATATACAAGAAAAATAATGTACATGTGCTGTATGAGAAGTAATAACATGAAAGCAAGAAAATAATCTCATAACATCATACCTACCCATAATTTCGCCCCTCCAGCCAGCACCTACCACCCCTGCCCCCAACACATGCACACACACACACCATCCGGCTCTTGCCAGAATGCCCATTATATCAAACTCACTTTGACACTCACCTCCCCCCCCCCCCCCCCCTCCATCTACACACACACACACCATATATATGTGCATGCTTACAAATGCCATGCATGTGTGTATAGTTAAAAAATTAACAACAAAAACATAAGCTAACACAATCAAAATAAAAAAAATGCAACAGCAAAAGCCCACACCCACTGATGCGCTATGATTTGGCGTGTGGAACTATATGAGTATAATTATAATATTATGTGACTGCCCTGTCAGTGGCCATAGTGGTCTGTTACACCAGCCATACACTGTGTAAGATGGGCCAGTGCAATAGGCTGTGCTTTCACAGAGAGATAACTCTATCAGCTTCCGGAATACCACTGGTTATCTGCTGTTCCAAAACAGAGCTTTGCGCTTTCTGGTAATCAATGATTAAGTCACAATATTGATGATCTGTAAGAACTGAATGCGTCTGGTTGGTTGTTGGCCCAAGTGGAACATTTTCTCTGTGACGCATTTTACTTTAATCAAGTGCATTTGTCCCTGGTTTCGTCATGCAAAAGTACAAAATCAGTACAAAATCATGAGAACGGCATTTTTGTTGTTGTTTAAATACAATAATTAAATTTATATTTAAAAAAAACAAATCGGAAGGTTGTACAGGAAGAAATATTATACTAATAGTAATCTTTTTGTCATGCCCTTTTTCGTTGTTGGGGGGTGGGTGGGATGGGGTAGCATTAGACTAGGAATCATCGAAGGTACACGACGCAGTGGTTGCGTTAATCAACTTGATGATTGTCATTGTTTTTACTGAAGGTTCCGTGTTTGCATTATTATTTTAGTAGCCTACGTTTTGCAGTTGCATCCCAGAGTAGGTCTTCCATTTTACTGCGAAACACTAAGTGCTGAGTAGCAGAAATCTAAGATTTAACTAGTGTCGTTGTGAGTGTACGAGATATTCATTGAACATTGTCATTGACCAACATCATATATATAAATATATATATTCTGTTCAGAACTTTACCGGTTATGCTTGAAAATGACATTTGATTCATGCTTTTCTTCTTCTTCATAAGTATAGTTTAGACTGGAACTGTGGAAGCCAGAAGAGTTTTGCAGCAATCAGATGGGCAATAGAAAAAAGAAGCAAGCGGGCAAACAGATGGCGTCAGCGTCTGCAATGGAACGCTTGCCTTCAGAACTGCTCTGCTTCATCCTCAGCAAGCTGGATGGCCACAGCCTGGCCTGTGCAGCCAAAGTATGCCACCGCTGGCACAGCATTGTCCATGACCTGGGCAAGGGCTTCAACATATGGTACAAGCGCTGCCTGGAAGAGCTTGGCTTGGATGCCATTGTGGCCCAGACAGGACTTACTCAGCTGCTGACTGTGCCAGGGCGTACAGAAGCAGAATTACGCAGAGACAGTTGGGAGTTCTGGAAAGAGGTGTATGCTGTCAGTCGGCGCTGTGACTGTGTAGGCAGCGAGAAGTGGACATCAAAGTCGGAAAGGAGGAATAAGGCTGGAGGATTAGTGACGGGTGTAGCTCTTGCTGCTCCCACAGCTACACGTAAGTATTTGTTTTGAATGAATAGAATCACAGTTCATAGTTTATTCCCACCCTGAAATGTTGGCAGGTCTTTGCTGTAGCACAGCTTTCGTACAGTGGTAGGATGATGTACTGTTTTTGTAACTGTAAGTCAAGTGTAAGTCTTTAACTGTATTGATCAATGCATTGGACATTATTAGGCAAGGCTGGGTTGAGGTGGTAGTGATGAACTGCAGTTGTTAGCTAGCCAGACCTTGTGTGTTGGGGGAGGTGGGGGTGGGGGATTAGTGGCAAACTGTATTGCTAACGCTATTAACTAATTGAATATTACAATATTAGTCATTAGTATTAATTAGTCTACGTGTTTATCACTTTATGTCACTAAATGATGTCCTAAGTACTGCACTGGCAGTTCAAGCTATGCTTTTCAGCCCAGTTCAGTTCAAGATGGTATAGTATATAAAATTATATACTAATTAATATGATACACATTCCGAAAACCCCATTATGCACTCCACCCCATCTCTTGGGAGTTTCCCCAATATTGTCTTTGACTTTGAGTTTGGCTAGTTTGAGTCTGATAATGATGCTGAAAGTGAAAGAGTTTCAGTAGCTTTTTACAGATTAATTTTAGGGGGAAGGGAAATGAACTTGGCCTGTATTGCTTGGGTTGGTTTTGGCAGGGAAGGGCATGCTGTGGCTGGGATTCCAAAGCGGCTACATTGACGGCACCCCTGTAGAGGAGGACTGGCACTGGGTTTTTCGAGACGTGGGACTTTACTCCGACCATATTAACGGCTGCACTGACATGACCACTGTCAGACTGGGTGAGACTTAAAAATGAAATTGAAGCAGACGCTGCTCAGCAGAGCCTTAGGCTTAGGGCACTCAAATGATGGTTGGTGTGAAGCAATCAGCTGTGGAAAGTTAGTGAAACAATGTCGTACTGTTTAGTTTAATCTTCACAGTCAAGTAGATAAGAACATATCATACCTGCGTATTTCACCAAACAGGTTAACTAGCTGTCCAGCATCAGCCTAACTTACAAATACAATACAGTACCACCAGAAACAGGCTATGAGTGTAGGTAGTGTTCTGTTTTCTAGCGTGTACAGTACTACACTACTACTAGTACAGTAGTAGTGTAACAAAATGTAATATTTCCCGTGAGTGGGGTTTTGATGATTTGAGGAAGCTGTGGCACAAGCTGGTAAAACATTCTTCAGTCTGAACTCTGAGTCTGATGGAGTAGAGAAATGGCCACTGACCAGTTCTGCAAAGCAATAATAGTAATACTGTTAGTAATAATAGCTAATTCTTATAAAACATTATGCTCTAACCAGAGTTAAACTCACTGCACTGTACAAACAACTAATGACAAAAACGTTTATGTATGCAATTCAACAAACCAAGCTTATAAAATGTATTTTAAAAAAATGTACAGTATATTATCAAAATGTTCTGTTTTACTTTCAGTGTTTTGCAGCTTATACTGACAATGTGAGGTCCAGGAATATGTTGGGCCAGTTTATAAATAGTAGATACCGCCCCCTTCCGCCACTCCCCTCCCCCCAAATAAAGTGGGGGGGGGGGAATAAAAACAAAAAGACAGCAACCTGTGATGCTTCAGAGAGTTATCATGTTGTCACTATGTCATGCTTAATGAAAGATGCAGGTGACAATGAATCATTTTGTCCTGGATGTTGCTTTAGACTGTTATTTTGGAGGAGCCATGTAGCTGCCGATATTATGAATATATGGTTGTAGTATATTATTGATTGATTGATGATCGCTTATATAGCACTATTCTCTGCTCTCTTGAGCAGACTCACTGTGCTCGCATGTGGTTCTACGTGAGTGACTAGCTTTTTATAGCGCGTTTTTTGAATATCCACTGAAGTGGTGTACTTACAGTGCTGACATGGCTGGTGCCACATGAAACTGCAGCTGTCTCGGTGCAAGTTCTGTGTACACAATACAGCCATGCACCATGTCACATCATGCAAAGCCACATACGTATGGTGTATGAGTGTAGCTGTAACCTGCCACCTGCACTTTTGGCAGAATGACTGGGATCTTTTAGTTTTACGTGCTACTGCGGTAACACAGGGGTGGAACGATACCGAAATAAGAGTCAGCACAGAAAGTCGACCCTGGAGAAGAAAATTCTCCGCCACTCCTGCAGGGATTCAAACCCACGACCTTTCAATCACGAGTCCGGTGCTCTAACCACTGAGCTATCTCCATACCCCGTATTCAGTATTATATGGTCTGCAGCCAGATTAGGTTCTGTTATTGCCATGTTTTTGTTGTTACAGGTGGCTGCCATGGTTACAGTACAGGTGCCATGGAGCCCGAAGTCTTTGTGGTGTCTACAGGTTTTGATGGTTTCGTCAAGATCAGCGATCGCCTTGGTCGCTTGCAAGCTTCACTTCGACCACAGTATCACCAGGCCTGCTGCGTCAGGTAGCCATCTGTGTAGTGTATGGGATTTCAACTGGTCCATGCAGCGCAGTACAAAAATGCAGTACAGTAACAAATAAACACACTCAAGCACATGCATGCACTCACCCCACACAGGCACACACACCATGAAAACACAACGAATAATGTACAATACATTGTATTGCCCTACAGTTACAATGTAGTTGATTTCTGTGGTGAAAGAAACAAACAAATAGATCACCATTTTTCAGTTTTTCACCAAAACTGAAAACTGGTGATCTGTTTGTTTGTTTTCTCTTTTTTTGTTTCATTTTTTTCTCTGCTGCTAGTGTTTTTGGGCCATACTAATTACAGGTTAGAGGTAATGATCCAATTGTTGATTGTTTCCTGTTTCACGCTCAGGTGACAGCTTGCAGAATCTTTGTCTCTTTCTTTTTTTCCTTCTGAGTATGTGTGTGTGTGTGCTTTGGGCCCCATTATGGCATAGGTCACAACCTGTGTGCGTATATTATTAGAAGTAACGATCCATTTGTTTGTTGTTTTCTATTTCAATACTCATAGGCCACAACTTGCCTACTCACGTGAGCGATCCATTTGTCTATTGTTTGCTTTCAGTGCTCTTGGGCCGTACTTTGTGGTGGGCCATGACTCATCTATAACACGAGGACTGGTCATCTACAAGATTGTGCCACGTGCAGAGGCCTGGCGGTCGGTGAATGGGACTTTGGTGTCGGTCGTTGCTGTCATGAAACTGTCAGGACTCATGTACTCCAATGTCAAGGCTGTGGCCCTTGCACACAACCAGGTAAGTTAGAACTCTCTGTATGTGTACAATTTGTAGGTAATGTGGCGGGCGCCCATTTGTGTGTGTGTGTATTTGCTCAGACTGGTGTCTCCAAATAAGATTTTGTTCTTTAGAAATATTTGAATCATTATGATACATTTGATGGTATTCACATTATCAGCTATACATGAGCATCTGGTTCTCCAGTTATGAACAATATTTTTTTTAAAGAGAGAGAGAGAAAAAACAAAAAACAACAACAACAAAACCTGAGATGCATGAGAAGACTGAGTCAAAAGCTGTTTGATTTGGGACCACATTTGGTTTACATAAAAAAATGTGAGTGTGCACAAGGGGGCGGGGATAGCTGAGGGGTTAGAGTGCCGGACTCATGACTGAAAGGTTGCGGGTTCAGATCCCTGCAGGAGTGGCGGGAGAATTTTCTTCTCCAGGGTCGACTTTCTGTGCTGACTCTAATTTCGGTATCTGTTCCACCCCCGTGTTACCGCAGTAGCACGTAAAGATCCCTGTATTCTGCCAAAGGTGCAGGTGGCAGGTTACAGCTAAACACGCATACACCTTACGTATGTGGCTTTGCATGAAGTGACATGGTGCATGGTTGTATGGTGTACACAGAACTTGCGCCGAGATGGCTGCAGTTTCGTGTGGCACCAGCCATGCCAGCGCTGTAAGTACACTTCAGTGGATATTTAAAAAACGTGCTATAAAAAGCTTGTCACTCATGTAGAACCACATGCGAGCGCAGTGAGTCTGCTCAAGAGAGTGGAGAATAGCGCTATATAAGTGATCATCAAACACAAGTCTACAAACAATGTGCTCTTGCTAGTTGCAGATCAGTAACTTTGTAGGCTTCCGAGTCATCTGGAGGCAACCATGAATTAGAGTGCCATGCTTTCAGGCTGATATACTCATAAAGCATTTAAGAATACTGCTTCAGCCAGGGTTGACAGTACAATGAAGTTGTCGGTTGACTTTTGGCAGGTGGTAGCAGGTGACGAACAGGGGGTTCTTTACAACTGGACCATCCCGTCCCTGTCCAACTTTGATGGGCTGACGGGGCCTGTGAGCAGTAGGAGCGATGCTTTGCCAGACACTGTGGTGACTGTGGACAAGCCCACCAACACCATCCAGCTTTCAAAAGCCATCGACAAGATCCTCATCCACCGCAACCAGGTCATCGTCCTTGTTGGTGTAGGTGAGTTGGGGCTGAGCATGTCCAGTGTATGGGCAGGTCTGTTGTCTGTAAGCTGAGAAAAGAATACATGTCCAATGTATGGGCAGGTCTGCTGTCTGTAAGCTGTGAAAAGAATACATTTCTAACGTGTGGGCAGGTTTGCTGTCTGTAAGCTGTGAAAACAATACATGTCCAACATGTGTGGGCAGGTCTGGGCAGCATGTGCATTATCAACAATGATGACTGGAGTAAGATGTTGCGGATTGGCGAGGAGAAAATCACGTCAATGGCACGCAACGGTGGCTACGTCTGTTCTATAGCGGCCTCTGGCTCTTTGCTGGCTGTTGGTTGTCGCTCAGGTAATCTGTTACAGGACTGTTAGTGTCTTTTAATCCACTGCTTCTTCTGCCATGCTTCCCACCCCGCCCCCGACCCCCACCGTGCCCCACTTTGAGATGCAAGATCATGTGATAGTGTCTGTGTGAAGTTTTTGATATCCATGAATCTTTTTTTGTGACGAGGCTGTGTGACTGTGTCTGTGTGTGAAGTTAACATGTAATATATAGCTAGTGTGTGCTGAACAGCTAGTGTGTGTTGAACCATGATTATTGTTCTGTTAGGCCTTGTATTTTTTGTCTCCTGCCCCCTTTATTCTTAAACTGGCAGTATGGGGCAAGTCAGCTGTTATACTCATTCCACCCTGCCCCTGGCACTTATTGCTTTGATCACTTTTACCACATCCATTGTGGGTATGGTATTTTCAGTCAACATTTGAACGGTGATCATTTACTTGGAAATAAAATCATCCCCATTGTCTGCTTTGTGGTGTTAAGGTAACAGAGATAACTTTTCGTGTTCTTTTGTATGGTGTGCGAAGTTGTCTGCATTAGTCGCTTGGACTCAGAAACTATAGCCAGCCTATCAATATAGGATGCAGTTTAAAACAAGACACATATACTCGCTCCTGAAAGAGAACAAAAATGGAGAATTGTTTTTTAAATGAGTTTGCCTCCCTCACCAGTTCCTTCCTTGTTGCAGGGGAAGTGATGCTGTTCCGGATAGCATCCAGGGACTGGCCCAGCAACCTGACACAAAGCCTCATCTCCTGCTTCCCCTCCAACATGTTGAACATGACCACACTGACCTTCTCCGACGATGGCCGAGGAACGGTGCTGCTGGCGGCTGGCTGCTACCTCTGTTGCTTCCAATGGCGGAAGCAGTGGGAAAACAGGGATGAAAACAGAATCACTCCCTGGAAGAGCGAACACAGGGTGACCAGGTTCAGCTCCTCAAGGCATGTGGACGATATGTGTGCTGAGCTTCAAGGGATTTGATGGCATCTTGGTGGTAGTGGTGGTGGTGGGAGGGGGCTGGCGGTGGGGGGGGGGTTTGGGGGTGATGCAGTCACAGTATGTGCTGTATGGAAACAAATTCCACGGTGAATGCTGGCACTGGGAGGTGTTTTTGAGTAAGAGCAGCTTGTTTCTCCTGTGATTGAAAGTGTGACTTGTTCCTGAAGGGGAAAGAGAAAAAGGGAAAAAGACTTGGCATGAAGAACTGGACTTGTAACGTGGCTAATCTCAAGTCATTGGTGCACACACTACAGGATGGTATGCAATAATGTGTGACTAATCTGAGGTTACTAGTGCACACATGACAGGATGGTGTGCAATGTGTGACTAACCTCAAGTTATTGGTGTACACAGTACAAGATGGTGTGCAATAATGTGTGACTAATCTCAAGTTATTAGTACACACATTACAGGATGGTGTGCAGTAATGTGTGACTAATCTCAAGTTACTGGTGCACGCATTACAGGAGGGTGTGCAATAATGTGTGACTAATCTCAAGTCATTGGTGCACACATTACAGGAGGGTGTATGGGTCTCTTTGGAAGGGATTCACATGAAGGATGACACACTTTCAAGTTAAATGTATATATATTATGTGAATCGTGAAAGTTCCAGACGGATATTGGAGAGGTATTGGTTCATCTGTTTTATTCTGCTGAGACTGAGAGTCATTCAATGTGTGCACATGTGCATGCCTGTCATTATGCTTCCAGTGTGACGTTGAAGTGAAGCACCAGTACTAGCTTTTGTTGTTGTACAAATATGCTCAAAGCGAACACAATGCTTGTGAGTGTTCAGGAGTGATGGTCAGTCAGCAGTACTAAACATTATGCTTCCAGTGTGATATTGAGGTAAAGCACCAGTACTAGCTTTTTTTGTTGTACAAGTGTGCTCAAAGCGAACACAATGCTTGTGAGTGTTCAGGAGTGATGGTCAGTCAGCGGTACTAAACATTATGCTTCCAGTGTGATATTGAAGCAAAGCACCAGTACCAGCTTTTTTTGTTGTACAAATGTGTTCAAAGTGAACACAATGCTTGTGAATGTTCAGGAGTGATGGTCAGTCAGCAGTACTGGTTTTGTCTCAGTAGTACTGGTTTTGTCTTTCAAGGGGATGTGCAGTGTTGTTACCAAGTCGAGTCGTGTTGAGAGTGTTGCTGGATTTTGTGCACCTGATGTGAATGGCTGTAACGGTGCAAATGGCTGGAACATAAAAATCAGCATGATTGTCTGGTCATTGTAGGTGTATGTTGCATAGTTTTTGAAGAGCAGCTGTTTGAGTTTTGAATGAGTATACATGTGAAGTTGTGTTTTGAAGGTAAAGATGAAGAAAGCGAGTTATGCTAGCTTGTCTTGCAAGTACAAATGTTGGCTGTTATGCAGTGTTAAAAATGGTTAGGTCAACACTCTGACAGATGGCTGGGATTTATGACAAGTAGCTTGCAGCCTTGTCAGACTTAAGTTTACTAAGCTTGTCCCCCCACTCTTTTTCTTTTTCTTTTCTTCACAAACATGTTTCACATTTATGGCGCATACATGGTTCACTGGTCTGACAAAAAGCTTGTCAGTTTGTGCAGCTAGTAGTTGACTAACCTGTCTGACAAAAAAGTATCAGGCATTTGACAAATGGTTAACTAACTGGTTTGTCATGTTACCAAGTGTGCATGACAAATAATTGACGGACTGGTGAGAAAGAAGGCTGACAAATGGTTCACTATCCGACTGTCAAGTGTGTATGACAGATGGCTGACTAGCTGGTCTGACAGGTTATCAAGCATGTATGGCAGGTGGTTCACTAGCTGGTCAGACAAGTTATCATAATATCAAACATGCATGACTGACTAGCTGGTCTGACAGGGACAGAAGGTTATTAAACATGTACAACAAATGGTTGACCAGCTTGTCTGACAGGTTGTCAAATGTGCATAACAAATGTTTGACTAATTGGTCTGACACAGTGACAGTGACAGAAGTTTATTAAGCATGTGTAACAAGTGGCTGATTGGCATGTCTGATAGGTAATAGGTGTGTATGACAAAGGGTTGACTAGCGTGTCTGACAGGTAATAGGAGTGTAAGACAAAGGGTTGGCTAGCGTGTCTGACAGGTAATAGGTGTGTATGACAAAGGGTTGGCTAGCGTATATGACAGGTAATAGGTGTGTATGACAAAGGGATGGCTAGCATGTCTGACAGGTAATGGGTGCATATGATAAATAGTTTACTAGCTGGTCTGACAGGTGATCTCTTTCCATTGCTTCACTGTAGTGATTATTGTGCCAGTGCAGTTAGTTATTGTGCCAGTGCAGTTAGCTGTTGTACCAGTGCAGTTTGCTGTTGTATTAGTCTGTTTAGTTATTGTACCAGTGACAGTGTGTTTAGTTATGGACTTCTACCGTACTAGTGCATTTAGCTAACTTGTGTTGCATCAGTGCAGGTTACTAGCTGTTGTGCTGGTCAGTGCAGTTACCTATTGTACCAGTGTGTTTAGTTACTGTACTTTTTTTGTACTAGTGCATTTAGCTAACTTGTGTTGCATCAGTGCAGGTTACTAGCTGTTGTACTGGTCAATGCAGTTACCTATTGTGCCAGTGTGTTTAGTTACTGTACTTCTTCCGTACTAGTGCATTTAGCTAACTTGTGTTGTATCAGTGCAGGGTACTAGCTATTGTGCTGGTCAGTGCAGTAACCTGTTGTACCAGTGTGTTTAGTTATTGTACTTCTACTGTACTAGTGCATTTAGCTAACTTGTGTTGCATCAGTGTGGGTTTCTGGCTATTGCACAAGTACAGGTAGCTATTGTACCATTGTACTTATCTAGGGTACCAGTATGTTTAGCTATTGTACTTCTATGGTACTAGTGCATTTAGCTTACTTGTGTTGCATCAGCATGGGTTACTAGCTATTGTACCAGTGCAGTTAATAATTGTACCAGTGCAGTTAGTTATTTAACTACTGTCTTTAGTTGTAGTTTTGTACCAGTGCATTTAGTTAGCTTGTGTTGCATCCATGATGGTTACCAGCTGTTATTGTACAAGTACATTTAGTTACTGTACTGTCTTTATAACTTTGTACTGATGCATTTGTTGCATCTGTAAACCATTGCATTAGTGCATGTTAATAGGTTGCATTATGCACAGGGCTTGATTAGCTAGTGATACTAGTAATAATTAGTATACCATGTTTTTCATCAGCATGTTTAATAATTTGTTGGTGATATAAACTGTGTTAGGCCAGTCTGTGGGTTAGTTAGTGATACACCATGCGCTACATCAGTGTAATGGTTAGTTTATGATAAACCATATGTTACACCAATGTATTTAGTTAGCTAGTGATATACCATGCACTGCACCAACGTATTGATCAGCTAGTGACATGTACCAAGCCGTACACCAGTGTATTGGTAGCTAGTAATAATACTGATCACCATGCACGACACAACCATCACTTTCAGTGTTTACATGTTGGTTAGCCACTTGTTACACTGGTGTATTGTTGATGTGCCACTTTTTCCATCAGTATACTGGTTAGCTAGTGATGTATATATATAAATATATTCATGTACAGTGTGTTACACTATCATGAGTGTATTGTTATTGGCTAGCTGTTGAGGTTACCACATGTTACACCGATGTTCAGCTAGTCTGTTACTTCAGTTTACTGATCACCAAGTGGCATACTGTTACACTATTGTCTGTGCACCACATGTTACACTAATGTACTGGTTAGCTCACTGATATTCTATGTGTTACACAGGTGTACTAGTTTGCTAGTGAAAAATGTACCATGTGTTACACCAGTGTTTTGGCCTCTGTAGTATTATGCCATGCATTACACTGGTATATTGGTTTGCTAGTCAGTATATTGGTTTGCCAGAGAATTACTATGTATTACATTTGTGTACTGGTTTGCTAGTCAGTGTACTGGTTTGCCAGTGAATTACCATGTATTACATTGGTGTATTGGTTTGCTAGTGAGGGTATTGGTTTGCCAGTGAATTACTATGTATTACTCTCCAGTACCACCATTGCACTGGTTAACTGTTGGTGTACCATAGTTGTTGCACTGATACATTAGTGATGTAATGCTTCTTTCACAAGTGTATTGATTAGAAAGTGATATGTTACTATGTGTTTAGTCTGTTATTGTGACCAGTGCATTAAGTTTAACCCAGCTCTTGGTGCTCCATTGCATCAGATTATCAAAATTATTCCAACCAATATATTAAAGCTTACTGGCACTTTATCCATGCATTGAAGGGGACATCAGATTACCAAAGTTATTCCAACCAATATATTAAAGCTTACTGGCACTTTGTCCATGCATTGAAGGGGACATCAGATCACCAAAGTTATTCTAACCAGTATGTTGAAGCTTACTGGCAGTTTGTCCATGCATTAAAGGGGACATCAGATCACCAGTTATTCCAACCAGTATGTTAAACTAAAGTTTACTGGCACTTTGTCTTTGCATTAAAGGGGACGCTAAGTGCATTACAGGCCTTGTCAACAGGAGTGGAAGAAAAATAGACACAGTGGTTGTTTTTGGTTGTGTTTGTTAAAAAATCAGTGTTGTAAGGTTGCAGAAACACAATCACGAATGCTGCCATTCTGTACCCAGCAGTCTTTATCTAATCTATGATGTCATGAACAAGGCCAGTGAAGGTGGAAAAAGTAACAGATGCCTTGCGAGCAAACCTTTCTGCTCTTCATTGGTGGTGCCACAAAGAGCTCAAATTGAAAGCAATAAAATGCTTTCGTTTTTGTATAAACACTGATAGAACAGCTAAATAAAACTGTGCAGGGGGAAATCTTTTCACATTTTCTACTTTTTCAGGCCCACCACTTGCTTCTGCACTGTTGGTCCCCTTTAAATTTACTTCATTTTTTTTACACAATGGCTTAATTAAATTTGCAATAGTGCACTGTTCAGGTAGCTTTTGTTGCAGTGAAATTTTATTTAGCTTTGGGCAAGAACTTTGATTTATGTTTTCTTCCAAGCAACATCAGTGACTTTCCTTAGTTTCTGTTTAACAATTTTGAGAAAGTTTGTGGAATTGAAACGACAGCAGTGCAGTTTCTCTCTCTCTCTTTTGGTTACATTTGATCATTGCAGTTAAAAAGGTGATTTGGAACACAAGATAGTGTATACAAAAATCAAAGGTATTTGATCAACATATAACTTTTGAATTTGCACAGTTTATTATTTTTCTTCTCCCCCCCCCCCCCCCCCCCCCCTCCACTGTTTGCACAGATCTGCAGTTTTTTTGTTTTTGTTTTTACACTGCAGCAGTGCTAAAATTCACTTAATTTTGTCTTCACTTGATCAGTGCCATGACACTGTGAATTTCCAGATATAATGATTTACGGTATGATTTCGATGGAGCGGATAAATGGTTTAATTTTTGAGTTACAGACTTAAACTATGATTAGAGTAAGAGGGCATGACCAGTGGCTAGTGAGTGAAAAGATTAGTGCAAGGACTGAGAGAGATGGATATATGAATGTAAACGCATTTTGAACTCCAAGGCAGCTCCTTGAATGAAGATTTATTTTATATTTCAATATTCAATTTTTAATGGATGTTCATTCTCTTTTTTTAGTACTATTCATGCATGCATATGTGTGTGTGTGTGTGTGTTACAGACAACTTATTATGTATCATACAGTGTAGAGTGGTAGACCTGCGTTCATTCATACTTTTTTTTAATGGTTAGCAGAGTTCTCTGTTTGTGTGTGTGTATGCTTATTCATGCATGTGTGTTTGTGTGTGGCTTTATGGAACATTACTGAGTATGTAGTTTATTAATGTATCATACAGTATGGTGTGATAAATCTGTTTTCAGTCATTCCTTTAATTTTATAAACAGAATACGTTTGTGTGCTAATGTTCAGACAGTGACAATGTTGCTGAGTGTGTTTATTTGTGTTTTACTGTATGAAACATAACAATATCTGGAATTAATCAAAAGTTGGTCATTTGTAAAATGTGTCATCAACAGTGCTTATAAATAATAATTTCACAGACAGTAATAAAACCTGTCATGTAATAACAAAGTGTGCATCCTTTAGCTGTATGTTTGTGAGGTGATAAATAATAATTTTGGCATTGCATTTGGCTGTCAACACACGTGCATACACACATGTGTGTGCGCGCATACACACACACCATCAAGTATGTGTGCAAGCGTTTATATGTTTATGCACTTATGAGTTGTTCATTGTGAAAGTAGATACAAAATTCTACAAAATAACATGGCTGACTGTAAAAAGAATATTAATGTATGATCACATATCAGAGATTTTGTTTGATAAGACTTCCTGAAATAAATGATTCATCATTAAGAAATGGTGACCATACATATATCTGTATCATAAGAAATGGCGACCATAAGTATCTGTATCATCTATATAACTGCATCTGTGAACATTCAGCGACAAAACCTACAAACTGGAACAAAAGCAAACTTCCTTTTTATGGTGCCAACTTTCAAGTTTTCTTTTTTTATATAATCCTGCTAATCATTTTTTGACGTGCATTCACTTTGGATCATAAAGTCTCCCACTCTCACAAGCAAGTGTTGATTTATCGTAATCTTTTTTTGGAAGCACATTACAGTGTGCACACTTGTGCACCACATGTTAAGCTGAAGAAAGATACGTAATTTTCTCACTTCATCAGCTTTTATTGCAACACCATTCCGCCTATAAACAAATTTACAACTTGTACATATGTTAGTAAGTAACAAGTCATTCAGAATAATATGAACAAAACTTCTCAGTGTAAGCGACAACAGCCATGTACCATATAAAGCAAAGTCTTCACGGTGATGCAAGTTCATATTCACAACCCTACAGCACTTTCCCATATCCATGAAAAACTGTTGAAACATCAGGTGTTCACACACCCAGCCTGTTTCAGTAAATATGCTTTATGATTTTTTTCTCTCTCCATTTGACAAAAAGTACAATGGCCCAAATATTTACGTGCAAAATGGCACTGAACAAAGAATATTAGCAATCACTGACATCATCGTTGTTGTTGCCACTGCTGTCATCATCGTCATTATCATGATCAAAACAGTACTGATAGTAGCAGAAGTGGTAAGATGACACCTGCAGGTTCCTGTGCCCAAAACTGGATTCCTTTTTGCCTATAGTTGTAACGGCAGAACAGCTGCCATGACTGGGCAATGAACATAGTCACAATGAACCAAAGCATTCCAATTTTCTGCACAGATCCATGATGCCATGTTTAAAGAGTTCCTTCCCTACGTTTAAATTCCACTTCATTGCAGGCATATTCTCTTGGCCAGTTTTGTGTGAGAAAAAAAGAAGGTTCACTAGTGGGGTTTTACTGTGGAGGAAGTTCTTCAACACTGATGGTGAAGAAGATGAGGCTTGTTCACCCATCGATCCAGAGAATGATTTTGTCGTGGAATTAGACGCAGAAGGGAAACCAATGCCCAGTGGTATTTATTAACATTTGGTTAGAACTCAGAAGTTGTGTGAACGAGGTGGACGTCCTGGGCTCCCTGTCCCTAACAGTCCTTATGGTCTCTATGGCTGTAAAGCAATACTGGACAAACAAATAAACATTTGGCCAGAAGTTTCATCTTTTTTTGCGAGTGTGTTTCTGTGCATATTATCCCCCCCACCCCACCCCGTCTTGACAATGGTTGTCACGCTGCTGTCCTCCAAACTCATGTTTCTCTTGAATAGTAACACACACTGTCAAATCTATTTGCCAGCAAAGTTGGTGCATACTCGTTTAGCCCTGATATAACCCTTTGGGGTTGACTGGGCTCAAAGCACCAACTAACTAACTAAATGCATACTCATACAGAAACCCTGGAGTTATTAAGCATCATGTAAAAGTTTCTGATTCTTCTTTATTTCTTTGTGGCATCCCCACACCAAACAACTGGAATCAGCAGGTCTAGCCTAAAAAGGGTTAATTTAACAGGCAGCAAACCTGAGGTCAAGTTCAATCAAGTTACAAGTTTTCCCCTCCTCTTTTTTTCAACAATGCATGGGTGAATTCAGAACAGGTATGTATCTGTCGACACAAACTCAAACACAAACTCTCCCACATGCACACACTTGTACACAGGTACACTACTGAATGGCCTGGGAGTATATTGACACTCCTCATGTGTTGTGAACACACTGTGATGATGAAGACTCACACAAACTGTACTTGGAATGCACTTGTCAGACACTGGGTGACTAATCATCATGTCCTTAACCAGTTGCTTACAGCACGCACATGCGAGGTATGCGATAATTCCAGTGCACGTGCACTGTAAGCTCAAGCAATGGCAGGTTCATATGTAAACCACCACAAAGAGCGAACATCCGCCCCCCCCCCAAAAAAAAAAACCCACCATGGAACACGCATCAGGGTGGGTGACTGGTGTCCATGCCTGAGGATCTGTCCTCGATGGAGAAGCCACACAGGGAACCTGGCAGCCCAAAGGAGGACGGCAGCATCTGCGAGAGGATGAAGAAGAACTGATGCTCATGTTCCCACTGACTGCTGTGGTGGTGGGCCACTGAACGGTAGTGACAAACACTTGGCAGTCACAGCAGCCTTTGGTAAAACCAGAATAATCCTCTAGCACCGAGATTGCCCCAATAGCATGAACAAGCTGTAGAACCCTTGATTAGGACGCAAGCACTTGCTGTCTGCAAGGTCATCTGTCATACAGATGCACAAATGGCAACCAGGACTGTCATTTTTGGGGATGCCACAGTCTGTTAACAATGCCAGGTTTACACAGGCGCCAGTGCAGAACCAGTCCACGGGGGACAGCCAGCAGCGCCAGGTGACTTTGGAACATTTGTTCTTTAAATGTTTAGACAGGAACCAGTGCAGTCAGTAGTGCCAGGTGACTTAGGAGCACTTGTTCTCTGAGTGTTTACACAGGCACAGTGAAGAACCAGCGCAGTGACAAAGACAGATTTCCTCAGGGTACAGTCAGCAGTACCAGGTGACTTTGGAACACTTGGCTGTTCTCTAGGTGGTTGTGCAAGCGCCAACTTGGAACCAATGAGGTGACAAAGACACAGATCTCCACAAGGGACAGCCAGCAGTACCAGGTGACTTTGGAACACTTGTTCCCCAAGTGTTTATGCTAGCGCCAACATGGAACCGATGTGGTGACCATGTCTCAGATATCTGCAGGAGCCACAGTCAGCATGCCAGTGGCCTTGAGGACGTCGATCCCTTTGTGCAGAACACACACTCGGTTGTAGTTCAGACGGACAAGCTCATTGGCAAACTGCAAAGAAAAGGGAAAGAATGTTCACTGGACACAACAGACTGACATAAGCAGTTCTGACAGTTGAAGTGAGGGTAGGTGCTAGGTGGCTGTTTGATCAGACACAGATTTCCAGGTTACAACAACAAGAACAATAAAAACACTGATTTTTTAAAGACAACACAAAAGTTGACGAAGTTCTATTCCCCATGTCAGAATTATATTCACCCACGATAAGCTAAGCAGTGTGGCAAAATCAACCCCCTGAAGTCAGCATGCAGCTGCCTGAACGGTGATGCATGGATATGTATAAATGCAGGAAAACAGTTGCACATGCAAAATCTCAGCCTCTTTCAGGTAAACCTACCAAGTTCCATTACAGGAATAAAAATGTCACCAATAACCCATGCACTGTCAAGACTACTGTTAGATTCTGAGACAAACTAAAATTCAGTGTTTTCTTTCTTCTCATTCTACCTACCCACCACCTGTAATGCATGTATTTATAGTGTGTGTGAGTGGCTGTTTGTGTATGTGCATGTGCACGTGTGTGGGTGCGTGTGTGTGTGATGAAATGAGCGTACCTTTAAGTCTTCGTAAACGTTCTAGGCTGATATAAGATGGGGTGCCATAAATAATCAATTATTAAGTACTTTTTTTTTAAAGTTTTGATTTTGATTTCAACTTACATTTGCAGCATTGCGACCACGGTTGCCAATGACGACAATGACCTGGTTGCGCCGACTGTTGAGGGTGTTGACGGCAGGGCAGGGAGACAGTTCTCCCTCTGGAGAGAAAGCAGTTGTGAAAGGGATGTTGATGCTGCCAGGTATCATCCCCTTGCGGTACCTGATGAAAGCTCAGGAAAACGAGCACTGCTTTGTGAACTGAGCTGGATTCCTGCGCCCGTTCTGGACAGGATGCAATTTCATCCAGTCTAACCAAATGCACATCATTTTTAAGAGGAGGCCAGGTTACAGCATTGGCTCAATGTGCATGTTGCATGCATAAACACTTCAAAAGCTACGTGCGAGTTTAAGGGGTGAAGAGGAAGTGCTGACTTTGAGAGATGACTTATCCCCCTGCCCCCTTTTACCACCCAGACAATTTGTGTATCTATGCTTGTTTGTGTGCACACTAATTACCTACCACAAGAGTCTGTGTCAAAGAGAAGTGTTTGTGTGTTTATTCACATGTGTTTTTGAATGCGATGTTACATACATTTTTAACAGTATTTGCAGTTGTCAACCAGTCTCAAAATCCAATTTTTAAAACCAGATTTTTATTGTGCAAGATCACTTCAGTGATGTGTATCAAGCATGTCATAGATGAGTTCTGTGCCTTTGTTATCTGCATTTCATCTAATACTGATGTACAGGAATGCACACATATACCAGCAGGCACACACATGGAACACACATACACTTGCAAAACCTGTAAAAAACAGATATCCACACACCTTTACCATAACAAAAAATACTACATGGACAAACATAAAACATATACACACCCACAACCAGCCAAACAAAGACCTGTTTGAAAAACCTGAAAAGAATAGTCTTCAACACACCTTCATAGCAACACAAAACAGAACTAAAAGGAACACATATACTCTAATACACGAAAGCACACACACGCACATATACACACACGCACACACACACACATACACACACACATCAACCACACACACCCCTCCCCTAAACGACCACAAAATCAACAACACTGCATCCACCACTGCAGCCAAGGATACTCTTCCTGTGCCCTGACGTCCACCATGAGGATCATGGGCTTGCTGTTCTGTCGTTTCTTGGTGGGGCTGCGGGAGAAGGCTGGGCCCGACAGCTCCCCCAGCTCCACCAGGTCCTCCGCGGAGATCCGGGGACACTTCTCCGCCTTCAGCTCCTCCACTGAGATGGGTTCCATGGACTGCAGACATAGCGGTGGTTTAGACTGTGAAACGCACCCATTAGGGGTCCACTGAGAGGACTGTCAGGTGGCAGGAATGAGTCAGGCATGCACACACATGTGCACATTCATGAACATGTGATTGTGTGTGTGGGGGTGTGTGTGTGCGTACGTGCGTGTGTGCGTGTGTGTATATGCATGTGCATGCCCATGCATACTCATACCACTGTTAATTGTGCAGCACCAACATGCATATCTGATACACTAAGCTGGAACCTGACATCCTAAACTTCTAACCCATGCATCACCATTCAGATACACACACTCTCTTATACACTAACACATATATCCACACACATGTACACACATGCAAACTGGTACACACGTAAAGACAAAAAGAAAGGCAGAGAGACACACACACACTTACACCAAGCACACAGACATACATACACACAGAGAATCTTATATGCACTTATTTCAAGCATTGGGCACTGCTGTTTTTGAATACACTCACACCAAACAAAGACAGACATATACACACAGACAGAATCTTACACACTTATTTCAAGCTTTGGGCATTTCTGTTTTTGAGAGAGACACATACACACTCACACCAAACATACAGACATACACCCACACACACACACACATAATCTTATGCACTTATTTCAAGCTTTGGGCGTATGGCTGTTTTTGAGAGATACACACATACACTCACACCAAGCACACACACACACACACACACACACACACACACACACACACACACACACACACACACACACACACACACACACACACACACACATAACACACACACACACACACACACACAGAGTGAACCTTATGCATTTATTTCAAGCACTGGGCACTGCTGTTTTTGAGAGAGACATGCCCATGCTCACACCAAGCACACAGACACACAGAGAATCTGATGCACTTATTTCAAGCACTGGGCACTGCTGTTTTTGAGAGAGACACGCCCATGCTCACACCAAGCACACAGACACACACACAGTGAATCTTATGCACTTATTTCAAGCACTGGGCACTGCTGTTTTTGAGAGAGACATGCCCATGCTCACACCAAGCACACAGACACACACGCAGTGAATCTTATGCACTTATTTCAAGCACTGGGCACTGCTGTTTTTGAGAGACACGCCCATGCTCACACCAAGCACACACGCACAGAATCTCATGCACTTATTTCAAGCATTGGGCACTGCTGGTTTTGAGAGAGACACACACATGCTCACACCAAGCACACAGATTCACACACAGAGAATCTTATGCATTTATTTCAAGCACGAGGTACTGCTGGTTCTGGTTTCTGGGACAATTTGGCTCTGAGGCAAAACAGGCTTTCCGAAGACTTACCAGATCATTCTGTGGCTGTTCATGATAGTCACGACTGTAATACGAGAGGTTGGCCCGATTCTCCATCTTGCCCCGCGGTTTGTTGGTTCGGTTGTGCTGCCGGTAGGTGGCGCTCTTGGGGGTGTTGCAAAAGATCTTGATGGAGTCTTGCACACAGCGCTCAATGTCAATTTCTGCACGAGAGAAAAGCAACCTAAAGAAAAGCCACAATTTGACCATATCTGTTTTTTGCTGTTCCCTTTGTTTTTCTGTGATCTACTGTGTTTGTACTGCACTTCAAAAGCAGTTGTTCTTATTTAAATCAGTGAGTGAGGGTAGAATAGGATTTTTCTGATTCTTCACTTTCACTAAAAACAACATTTATGCACTTAATTTTTTCTTATCACTTACAAAAACTATAAACAGATAAAGAATCTAAGTCTTTTCCATCAACCTTGTTTTTGTTCATAATTCTTCAAAAAATTGTCAACTCCAACTAAAAGGTTCATCCAATAAAGCAGGGAGATAGTGTGTATGGAACAGCTTTCCTGCACTACTGTCACACACATACAATGTCTGCTACCATGGAGGCAGTTGCACTTTGTCTTCCAAGTTCCCATAACCTTTACACAACTGAGACGGCACTCTGTGACAATGCCACTTGGGTTTCCAAAGAAAACATACTTACTGAGAACAGACATTTACACTAATTCTTGAGCACAAACCTCCACCCACCTGGCATGTCAGAGAAAAGCAGGATGCACTCATTGAAGCCGAAGGACAGAAGGCGGTCACGCAACTGGTACAGGATGGCCACCCCAATGCACAGTGGGAAGGAGGAGTTGCCTAGCAACAGGGTGTCCCACAGATGCAGGATCTTGTGCATGGGGAACACATCTGACAAAAGACAGAGTTTAAATCAGATCCTACAATGTGTCTGAAAATCTTATTTTTTTAATTTGTTTTAATGATTTATATAAATGCACTGTAAATAGAAAACCAGAGAGAATAAAAATGCATGCTGCACACATAAAGTGCAAGAATGAAATGATCTTGTGTATTGAAATTAATACGACACCAGTGTGTGTTTTAAAACTAAAGAAAAATTCTGCATCAAAATATACACGGACTGATTACTGAGTTTTCTTGACTTTTTCCCCCAACAAAAGTAATGGTCAAAAACACATATCTATGTGAAAAGAGAGAGAGAGACAGAGAGAGACAGAGACAGAGACAGTGTGTGTGTGTGTGTGTGTGTGTGTGTGTGTGTGTGGGGGTGTGTGTGGGTGTGTGTGTGTGTGTGAGAGAGACAGACAAAGAGAGAGAGAGAGAGAGAGAGAGAGAGAGAGAGAGAGAGAGAGAGAGAGAGAGAGAGAGATTCTTTTCCAAGCCATATGACAAAACTGCCATTAAATGTAACAAGCTGTAGCAACATTAAAAAAAAAACTCTAAAGAAATCACAAAAGCACAAACACTTACGGGCATACATGGTAAGGAACCAGGGGATGGCATATAGCTGAAAAAACAAACAAAACGGTTGTGGTTTTTTTTTGCATTTCAAAACCATGTTCAATAGACTGTACTGGCATAACTCTGCACCTGGCTGTCCCAAAATATGCACCGAACAGCCACACAGTCTTACAGCTCAGCATCACTAACAAACAACCCAAAAAACAAAATTCCCCAGTTAAATTTAAATCCCAAAACAGAAATCCCCAATTAAACCATCTGAACTGTGCCGTCAGAACAACATAAACGTGTCTTTGTGGCCACCAGTTCCTGTTCTTCTCCACCACACTGCAGCCCTCTTCTGGTGAGAAGATGTGCAAAGCACAGTGTGCAGAGTCGTGACACTCTGACGCAGCCATATTTCAGCAAATCTTAAAAACTCCTAAACATAATCTGAAGTCTTTTCAGTCAGCACTCTTTCAGTTTTATCACTCCACCTGTCTGGAATTTGCTGCCCAGCTGCCAGTCTACAAAACCTCCCCACTCTGTCTGAATTCAAAGCCCTTATCAACACTTTCCTGTTTTGAGTCAGGACTGTGACTGCTTTTGCCTGTCATTATTACTGATGTGGTAGTTCAGGACTGTGACTGCTTTCGCCTGTCATTATTACTGATGTGGTAGTTAACTACCTCATACTGAATGCGCTCTCACCCTCAGGCTCAAAGATCACCATCAGGGTGAAAGCAAGTTATCAGGCCACATGTAAAGTCTGAGTAGTTGTTCCTGACGCAATCATTTTATGCTAGAGTAAACAAAACAAATCGAGCAGAAGGAGAGGCTTACATCAGGTATGAATCCAATGCCGTCCAGATGGTTGCTGAGCTCAGGGTCATGGAATGTGATGAGGTGAGCAAACACAGCCAGGTACTCTGCCACACAGTAGCACAGCTGTATTACAATGATTAAAAGTCTTGACTTGGGTTTTGATGAAACTGAAACAACACTCTTTGCCATGTTTTCCACTTCACACTGCTATTTTCCCACACACAAATCCCCGTTTATTGTTGATAGTAAGTTATGTATAAAATATTATGTGTGTGTGTGTATGTGTGTGTGTGTGTGTGTGTGTGTGTGTGTGTGTGTGTGTGTGTGTGTGTGTGGTGTGGTGTGGTGTGGTGTGGTGTGGTGTGGTGTGGTGTGGTGTGGTGTGGTGTGGTGTGGTGTGGTGTGGTGTGGTGTGGTGTGCATGTGTGTGTGTGTGTGTTGGTTTACAATAGTCTATCCAGACAGAATTTTGTGCTACAGAAATATGTTAATCATTATTTAAAACACACATACACATATAATTATACTCAAACACACTGAGACATATACATTCACACCACACACACACACACACACACACACACATGCACACACACACCACACTCTCTCACACATGCAGCATACACACACATGCAGCACACACACACACACACACACACACACACACACACACACACACATGCAATGATCAGATCATGCCCTTTGTCCTGACCTTGTATGATGGGGGAGTTGTCCTTGAGGAAGAACTTGTTCAGGTACTTGGGGATGAAGCGAGCCAAGCAGGCGTAGGCCAGCGCTGTAGCACAAACACACACTTTACACAGAGAAAACGAGTCATCATAATGGGGAGTACACGTACTGGGGGTAACTGACCATCCAGGCCTTCACAGTATGACCTCCCCCTCCAACCCCATATCCCCTCCCCCACCCCATTCCTCAACACACACCTTCATGGTTAAAGTTGAGAGCCAGGAAGGGAGCACACAGAGAGTCCAGGCCTTGCCAGTACACACACTGGAGGTGACTGACCACCAAGCCATTCACATTATGCCCCCTTCCTTTATCCTCCCTCCACCTCCACCCCCCTTCCCCTCACACACACCTTCATGGTCAAAGTTGAGAGCCAGGAGGGGGGCACACAGGGAGTCCAGGCCTTGCCAGTACACATACTGGGTGTGACTGACCACCAAGCCATTCACATTATGCCCCCCTTTTAGCCTCCCTCCACCCCCCCCCCCCACCCCCATCTCACACACACCTTCATGGTTAAAGTTGAGAGCCAGGAAGGGAGCACACAGGGAGTCCAGGCCTTGCCAGTATACATACTGGGGGTGACTGACCACCCAAGCCTTCAGCACACGCTTGAACTTGTGGTGGGCTGTTGGCGATGACAGCAGCTCGTGGTACTGGTGACAGCGCGGGATGTCCACTTCAATCTGAATGGGGGGAGATGGGGGGGGGGGGGGGGGGGGGGAGTTAGTATAGTGATCACACAAATCAAAACAATAATGGTGAAGAGTGTGATGGGCACTGTGTATATGGATGACAGAGCAGATATTTGATGTTGTCTGTGATTCTCCCTTACACTTTTCCCCAAAATGGAACAGAGGCTTTGCTGAATCGTAATTTTCTCAAGCAAGTTTAAATGTATACCTCATACAGCACCTCAGGATTTATTAATTTTTTTAAAAGGGGGGGAAAGGAGTAGCTGAAGGCACTGCGCACAAAAAGGAACAACCAGAATGTGCATGTACCTGACTTTAGTTCCAACCCTCCAAAAATGACAAACAAAGAAACAAAAAACAAACAAGCAAACAAGACCCAGTACAAACAAGATCAAGTAAAAAGAGAAAAACAAAAAGAACAAGTGACACAGAAATGAACTGTTGCTTGCTGACCTGTCTGTCAGTGGCAATGGGAGTGTCTTTGTCGACACTGTTGTACTTCTCTTCAATGTCCCCCTGCTCAACAGAATCAGCACCATCAGCATATTCACAGACTACCATACAAGGGTATGTACCATTACCATAATTATAGACTGTCACACTGTGTGTATGTGTGTGTGTGTGTGTGTGTGTGTGCGCGTGTGTGTGCATGTGCGTGGGTGTGCATGTGTGTGTGTGTATGTGTGTGTGTGTGTGTGTGTGTGTGTGTGTTGTGTGTGTGTGTGTGTGTGTGTGTGTGTGTACATGCATGTGTGTGTATGCGCATGTGTGTGTGTGTTAGCAAACAGCATCTCCACTGCCATCAAGTGCTAAAGTATCTGGCTTGCACACTTGAGAGAAATACTTACCTCCACTTCCAGCAAAGCTGCCCAGACATGAGCACGGACCAAGGGGGGTATGTCAACACGCGCTTCCTTCCAGATGTGCGGCCGCTTGTATGGGTAGGCCTTCAGCAGTCGCTCATACAGAATAATGCGGTGAAACTGCAGAATTGGAAGACCAGTAAGTAACTTGGTGTTTTATGCCCAGCCAACCATTATGGTTATATCGAGGCGAGTGGAAGACCAAAGAACATTAAAACATGTCTCAGAAAACAGCTCTGTATGGTGGTGATTTCTTTTTACTTACACTCAGAGGTATGTAGCACAATGGAATCTGCTGAATGTGATTGCTCATGACAAACTAGACAGGAAATCTTTTACTGAAGGTGTAATTCCGGTTGGACTTGTTCAAGATGAACACTTCCGGGTCCAAAGAAATGGTCGCAATAAGGCAAATGATAGACACACAGACAGGCATGCTGTCTCCCAGATGCCACTGACACACTGTGTATTCCCACAGAATCAATCGCACCACATCTGCAGGCGATACAGCACTTTTTGCTCCCTTTTTGATCAGCTGCCATCCCCGTCCACCCGTGCATCCAAATTGGACTCTTCTAACAGTGTGTGTGCACTGCCCACACTCTTTGGCTGAGGGTCATATCCATCATCCCCCCACTCTGAACTAACAAAACAACGCACAAACAAATGAAGTGTGATTTAACAAACAAGGGATTTAATTACTACCCCAAAGACATATCACACAAACACAGCACCAAAGAGCTGAGTCACCTACAGTAACCCTCACCTGGCATGCGAACAGATCTAATGTACATAAACTCCACCACATGGTCTAACAAAACAACAGGGTAGTTCCATGGTTGTACTGGGCTGTGCATGGTGGTGGATGGAGGTGGGGTGGGGTGGGGGGGGGCGGAGGGCACACTGTCTGCTCTGACTAAAACATGGTTAGAATACTTGACAAAGGAACAAGAAGTGTCAGTTACGCCAAGGAAACAATGCGGCAACGCACCTGATACTCTATGTCTCGCTCCCTGATGATGAGTGGCAGAATCTGAGTCTGGGACAAGTCACAGGCGCTGGGAGAAGACGGCAGCTGTGGAGCATCCACACTTCTGCAAAACCAGTGGCAGTGATGTAAGGCAAGTCATTTTCAAAATCTATGACAATGCAGGGAAAACTAACTTCTTCTTAATCTTAGCCCCTATAACCATTGAAAGTAGTTTTTTTCCTTTTTATTTAAATACATGCACACAAGAGCACACACAAGAGCACACACACACACACACACACACACACACTCATACACACACGCGTGCACGCACACACACACACACACAGATTCACACAATTACTCATGCATAAATGTGTGCACATGTACACCCACACCCACACAATACACAAAGAAATGCACGATTTCAGCATACAACTCACCACATAACCACCAACAATTTCAAAGAGAGAGAGGGAGAGAGAAAAAGGGGTGGGGGTGGGTGGGGGGGGGGGGGGGGCGAAAGGCATGCGTCTGAAATATACAGACTTACTCATCTTCCAGCAGAGGGTAGTATGCAGTTTCTTCCATGTCCTGCAGCCTCTGCAACACACCAGTTTTCAGGTAGGCAACATTCAGGTACCTTGTAGTAAACTGCTAAACCTAATAGTGGTACACTCTGATGATCAAGGAGGGGGTCTAAGTCAAAAACATGGTAGGGAGAAGGGGGGGAAGGGGGGCAGGGGGTCTTGTGTCCTCAGGACATCCACAACAAGATAATAATGACATATTTGTAAAGCACAAAACTCTAATATTAAAACAGAGCTTAGCATGTTCTATAAAAATCAAATGTAAGCACCTATGTTGAGACGCCACAAGTGATGCATTGTTAATCTCTTCATGCCATCCATCCTCATTTTTTTTTCTTGCTTCTAAAAACATTTTTCCTTCATTATCATCATTTATAACTCTTTCTGCGCACAAAGTCTAACATTTGCGGTACTCTCTGAACAAAGGCAGAGCCAGCAGAAATGCGGACTGACGTTGCGTAACTGTTCCTGTGACAGCACGATGATGGTTCGATCCAGCAGCTCAGCCTGGTCCCGCTCCTGGCCAAACACATCCCCATCTGGGATGCCGCAGCTGTGGATAGCAAACAGTATAGCCATGAGGATTAATTCTGTAAATTGTACTAAATACCCTGGTTCTTCTTTTCCTTTTTAAGTGTGTGTGTGTGTGTGTGTGTGTGTGTGTGTGTGTGTGTGTGTGTGTGTGTGTGTGTGTGTGTGTGTGTGTGTGTGTGTGTGTGTGTGTGAATGAGGACATGCAATACACTGGATACAAAATCTGCAGAACTAATGCAAACATCTTGTTATGATAGCCTTCAAAAACCCTGACTGAAGATGTGTGTAGAGTTGGAGAGCAGCCCAACATGAATCAACACAACAGAACATGGCAGTCTTGCTAGATGTGCTGCATCAAATCAGCTCTCACATACATCATCCATTTAACGTCAAGTCTCACCACAGCAACATGTTCTCACCAAGGCAACAAGTTGATTGGAGGCCGTGTTTTCACCATGCCCGCTTTTTTCAGGACGGCCTCCAGCTCCCCCCCTGCTAGTCTCCACAGGTAGTACACTTCTTCCATGCTTCTCTGGGACAGGTGGTCTGGGTCGTACACTGCAACAAACAGCAACCCACTTTTCACTCTCTGCATCTAATCATGGTGTCAGTGTGTGTACTGATGTCTACCACACCAGCCTAGGATATCAGAAACATATTTCATCTTAGACTGCCTGAAACACTACTAACAAGAACAGAAGAAGATTTTTTTTTTTGGTGTTTCAAATCTTGTTGTATATATATTTGATAAAAATGTGCGACAATGGCATGGAACAGTTGAAATCTCTATCAAACCCCTTTTTAACACACAAGATAGTGAGGCGGAAGAGGGGCACTGCAGATATACAATTGAGATGTCATAGAGTCTGAAAGCCCTTCAGTATCATTGGCAGGAACTGCCACAAGCATCATTTTTGTCATGACAAAAGTTTTGTTGTGACAAAACACGTCTTTTGTCGTGACAAAATATTTTGTGGCGACAAAACTTTTGTTGTGACAAATATTTGTCACAACAAACATAATTTTGTTGTGACTAACATGTGTTTGTCGCAACAAAAGTATGCTTGTTGTGACAAAACTTTTGTTGCGACAAAATTATGTTTGTTGCAACAAATATTTGTCGTGACAAAAAAAACAGACAAGATAATTGGGGGAAGGGGCACTGCAGGCAAGAGACTTAAATGGCACAGAATATAGTCTAAAATTCCCTCTGAACACCTTTTTAACACACAAAATCAAGATGGCATAAAACAGTCTATAATGCAAAATATTGAAGAAAATAATATCCAACAAAACTGAAAGCTAATCATCATCTCACTTTTTTTTTAAACAAGTAGGAAAATGACCAGTACCTTCATCATCATAGTTAGGCAGTTCCAGGTCTTGACATCGCAGTTTTGTGGTGAACATGCTGTAGCCATTGATGGCAGGAGCCTGGAAAAACAACAACAACAGCAAACAGACATTTATCTTTTATTTCTCTATAGTCTTGGGTCATTGTAGACAGTACCAATGATTTTATCCTTAATAATACTGATGATTATTTCCTATCAAATGCTATTCTCTAATAAACGCACTCACAAAAGATACGATAAACACAAAGATACAATAATAAAAAAATCCCTTACTGCCTTCTGCTTCTCTTCCCGAAAGATTGGATGCCTCTTAAGTTCCTCTGCTGTGGGCCTGAAACAGTGCAGCAATGCCAGATTGTCCGTGGAAAATGACAGAATGATGATGAAGAATCATCTGTCATGATGTCAGACTAGAACTTAATACACAATATAAACACCCACCCACTACTGAACAGGCAAACTCATGTATATTTCTCCACACATGCATGCACACATGGAAACACGCATGCGCACATGCATGCATGCACACACACATGCACGCACATACACATAGACACACACACACACACACACAGGAAAGACAGACATACACATGCACACATACATACACATCTCTCAACAGAATCCATAAACAACAATTATTTACATATATATACATATATATGAAAATCATCCCTCTCCTGAAACATGTGCAGACACAAACCTCAAAAGCCCTTTGACTCCCCCCCCCCCCCCCCCACCCCCAAACACACACACCACACACAAAGTAGATATCACACATACCTTCGTGAAGGTGTCACAGTCAGACACAGTCTAAGAAGATCCATCATGTCCTTGGATAGTGTCTGATCACAGACAAAAGGTAATCACAGTCAGATTATAATCAGTACAATGTCACAACAGCATATTCTGGATGCTAAACAAGAAAGAAAGGAGCATGCACACACACACACACACACACACACACACACACACACACACACACACACACACACACTGACACAAACACATGCATCACGCACACAAATACAATCACAAACACATGCATCACGCACACAAATACAATCAACTCACAAATGACTGACAAACAGCCAAGACAAGTATCTCCTGGTTTGGTGAAGAGCTGTCTATCAAAATACACACTCAACTTTAAAAAATGCTACAGTTAAACAGAAATGGTGTTGGGGGTAGAAGTTGTAAGGGGAAAAGCAGAATGTGTAATAAACTGTCTGTCAAAATATTAATGCCTTGGCGATAAAATAATAAATCTAACTTCTAAGTACTGTGCTTGATGTTACAGAAATGAAAAATGAGCCAGAGCAGATATATACTATCAATCGTACAATTGCAGTAAAATGAGATCAAACTTTACCTTCAACTTATCTGTAAATCCTTGTGAATTTGCCATACTGTCCAGAGGAGACACCTCTGCAGAAAGAAAAGAAAAAAAATGAACAGAGCATAAAAAAGAATAATGCCCAAATTTTGTTCTAAGCAGATTTGATGTAGAAAAACACACACAATGTATGTAGGCATGTTGTGTGTGTGTATGTGTGTGTGAATTCCCCCCCTCCCCCCCCCAACTTATTCTAAATACTGTACATAAAAAATATTCTGATTTTGTAAGCATCACTGCATGATATTCATAATGGGCCTCAAAAGTGAGGTAACACAAGCTAAAACAAAGTCTGAACTGTACCTACCTTCAGTGACGAAGTTGAGGACTATATGAAGAACTTCAGGCAGTGATAGCCCTTCCCACAACTTCTTGCCCTGAAAGCCACAATGGAACATCATCAAGATCTGCTTTTCACAGCAGACTTCTTTTTTTTTCACACACAACACTACCTTGTGAACCAACGCACAACTGACACTGTGAACTCTCTACATGAACGCTTCATCGCCAAAATGCAATGTAGACTTTTAAGCACTGATGGGCTGACCGCACAACTACACACATGCACGCCAAGCAGCAACTACTGGTCAGCCTCCCTTTTTTGTCTCTGCTACAGTTAGTTGCATCATCATCGGTCCCAGTGCCCAGCAGCAACTACTGGCCTGCCCTACTTATCTCTCCACCACAGTGTGTACATAAAAGCCAGCCCCAAAGCAGTGACTACTAACATACCTTTCTTTTGTCTCTGTTATAGTTGGTTCATCACAATCAGTCCCAGCTCTAAGCAAACAACTGACCTACCCTCCTTTTGTATATGCCACAGTTGGTTACATCACAACCAGTCCCAATTCTAAGCAGATGACTGACCTACCCTCCTTTTGCCTCCACAACAGTTGGTTACATCACAATCAGTCTCAACTCTAAGCTGACACCTGACCTACCTCCTTTTGTCTCTGCCACAGATGGTTACATCACAACCAGTTTCAAGTCTATGTAGATGACTGACCTACCTCCTTTTATCTCTGCCACAGTCAATTACATCACAACCAGTCCCAACTTGAAATAGTGACTACTAAGTACGCTATCTGTGTACCAAATAAGCACTGTTTTGGGTGTCATGATGAAACTGGATGCAACAGAGGTGCAAGGCTGGTGGGCCAGCAGTTGCTGAGTGGAATGTGCTACACAGTTGAAAAACCACAGAGCCACGGAACCTACATTATGCTAATACTAGTTCTGTTTTTATTCTTCTGCTCAAACTTGGAGGTGCACCTGGTGAGATTTTACCACCACAACAACTTTCCTACACACACACACACACACACACACACACACACACACACACACACACACACACACACACACACACACACACAGAGTCAATCAATCTATCTATGCATGTGCAATAGTTTACCCCCATCCCCACCACATACAAACAATGTCAGTATTACTAAATCTAATACCCACCAGAATCAGTTGCAGCAGAACAATGCCCAGTGACCATATGTCAGCTTTGGGCCCAGTGATTGGCTGAATGCATGTCTCTGATTCTTCGTCCACCTCAACTGGACCGCTGCACAGCACTTCCGGGGCCATGTAGTGGGGAGATCTGTTGATCATGGAAGAACGAATATATATATATAATACATCCGCACATAAATATTACTCTGTTGCAGTGTGAGTGTGTGTGTGTGTGTGTGTGTGTGTGTGTGTGTGTGTGTGTGTGTGTGTGTGTGGTGTGGTGCATGTGTATGGGTGTAATTTGCAGTATTAACAGTGCCAGCCATCAACCAAGCCGTACACATTACACACACACACACACACACACACGCGCACATAAAAGGACACTTGTCTTATAAAAACATTACAGCCACTCACCCAATAGGAAAGCTGACATCAGCACCCCAGTCAGTCATGTAGTATGTTCCATATTCAGCAAGCTTGATGTCCGACTGTGAACATGTTATGATTTCAATGTTTAATTCTTTTTTCTTCTTCCTTTTCTTCTTCTCATAAATGTAGAGTTATCAGAAGATTTCTGGCTTTGGTTGCATGAGAGTGAAACGTAACTATGTGTGTGTGTGTGTCTGAATGTGTGTGTGCATGTGCATGTGCACAAATATGCATGCATGTGTGCATGAATACACAGGTATCTGTGCACATGTATATATATATATATATACATGTGGCATGTGGGGTTCACCTCTTTGTCAACTCACTCAAAGCACAGAAAAAAACGATGCCTGGGAATTGCGTAATCACAGCATTTTCATCTAGAACACTAATTATATATATAATTATCAGGACATCATTTGATGCTCACTGCAGGCAACTGTGCACTGGAGTGATGTGTCACTTGAAGCAGAGAGTTCCCAATGAGTCAATGCATGTGGCACATGTACACATGTATGTATACTGTGTGCATCACAATCAACCTTCCATGAATTTGTTTTTACAAGAACAAAATTAAAATTCTAACACTGATTCAGGTCTTGTGGACATAGTATAAAATAAAATTCTAACACTGATTCACTTGTCCTGTGGACATAGTATACAATATTGGATTTCATCATCTATAATGAACTACTACCTGAATAAGTAAAGTAAGAGGAAAAGAGAAACATATATATATATATAATGCTTAAAGGGTTGACCTGTGTTTGAAGCAGAATGTTGTCCAGAGAGAGACTGCGGTGCGTCACTCCCTTACTGTGCAGAAAGGCCAGTCCCTCCAGTATTTGGTAGGCCAGGTGAACCACACTCCCTTCGCTGAAACACAGGCTTCATCAGCAATCATCATAATCATCCTGAATAATAACCATTGTCATGATCAACATATCGTCATCACTATTACCACCATCATTGTTATCATCATTGCTTTAATATTTAATGGAATCACTATCAACACCATCATCACTGTTGCCAATATAATCATGATACACTTTTAGAGCATAACACAACTGAACCCACATAAATGACTGTGTGTGTCTTTTGCTGATACAGATGACCAATTTTAGTTCTATTTTCTAATCCAAGATTTAATATTCTCGATTTTACCAAATGTTTTAAACTGGTCCAGTATATGCCTGTATGACTAAGTCTACAGACAAGAATGTAAAGGTTTGTTACAGTTTGGGGTTTTCTTCATCTTCAAGGAATATATCCATTGTCAATTGTCGGCATGTTTTCAGTGAAACGATTGTGATTGTTACCATGCAGTCTTGTGCCCACTATACCACATGTGGTCTGACATGAAAATTAAGATGGCACAAAAGAATTGTGAAAGCTCACTTTTGATATATTCCTTCTGGGACTTCCTTCTTCCAGTTCTACTGTATGTGGGTAGGGCTACATCAGCTGCAAGAGCAGGCACCCCCACCCAAACATACTCCAGTTTATGTACAAACAAGCATTGTTCTGTGTTACATTTACATGTTGTTATGGGAATTAAACTGATCCATCCATCCTGAAATGCAATGGGGCAACCACCCTTTCTCCCTATTGTTACAGTCAAACCTCTGATGAAGAACCACGCTGGTGAGAGAAAACCCTGATGAAAGACCACCCGGATGACTGACCACCCTAATGAGAGACCAGCCTCCTGAAAGACTGGGCCCTTGACACTGGTCCTGTCTTCTGTGATCACGACTTGTTCTTTTACTTCTAGCTCATCCCCCCCACCCCCACCCCCAATCGTGCATGTCTGACTGTGTGTTTTAAATTATATATATATGCATTATAAATATATATAATACAATATGTAGCCTATGTGGATGTTTTTATTTTAGGCGCCCTGGGCCATTGGGTGGGTGCTGTATTTAAGTGTACCATTATTATTACTTTCTACCTTTCAGGCCAACTTGTGCCTTTGTTTGGGGTCCACTTCAGGCCAGGTTGGGTGATTTTCAGGTAGGTAAATTATGAAAGATTCAGTCAGCAGTGTGGCTAGGGCAAATCCCTCAGTGTGCTACAGTGAATGATGACTGTGGCACTGTCTGCTTACCTTGAGTATTTTCCTGATGTCAGCTGACTCAGAAGTGTTGTTTGGTAATACTCAGACACGACCAACATGCGCTCTGAAAAAATACAAGCTATATATATATATATATATATATATCTAATGCATACATAACACACACACACACACACAGAGAAACACACCCATGCATACACCAGTCAGTCTTCACTTGCCTACTCAAATATGTATTATAGTTAGTAAATTATCAATACTTTCAACAACAACAACAAAATAAAGCCAAATGCAGTGATTTGGCCCCAACATCCTCAGGAAGTGTAAAGGTTTGGGGGGGGGGGGGGGGGGGGGGAGAGATTAGACAAAAGTTTTGCAGGCCAAAATAACTGTACATACCATGTTTGGATTTAGCGATGTCCAGATAGCGACAGAGGTGGCGGTGTTGGAGTGTGGTCAGGAACTGGAATCGTCCAATCACTTTGATGGAGTTTGGGGTCAGAGGTAAGCCATTGGCACCACACTTGTCATTGGGATGACTGGCTGCATAGAATGTTGTGACACCAAATTCTGCCTTCCCTAATGCTGCCATGATATTGGAACTGATTGTCAGTGTCTGAAAAAAAGAAGAAAAAAGTTTAAAAAATAAAGTAAAAAGAAAAAGTGTGTCTGCACACTGGTAGCAAAACACTTGAGGAAAAAATCTGCTATCTTACAAGGTTCAATAGCAATTAAACTGTTTAAAAGAAACTTTCTGCTCCAGGACAGTCCTTGAGTAGAACAGTCTTGATCTTCCTGAAGAGGTTGCTGCTGCATCCAAACTGGACTCTGCACTTCCAGTCCATATATGCTGTATAGACTAATCCTCAAATCACATCTCACACATTATTTATTATTTATAACTGATTTACCCCCCCCCCCCCCCCCCCCCCCACCAACACCATGTGCCACCCATAACCCCCCCTCCCCCTCCCCACACACCAACACACTCCACCCATATGCAACATAGCCTTTCAATCTAGGAAGTGGCTGTGTAAATTGTACAGAAGGACTGCAAATTTGGGCTCTCATCATTGGTATAGAGAGCTGACAATGCAGTACATATATAATATTCAATTGTCTGGAGAGCCTTTTTGGTCTTGTTCGGCGGCATGACCTGCATGACATTGACAGTGCACTTAATGGGGTTGATTTTCATCTGCCATGCTTTTCCCCACTGTTCAAGGGAAGAGAGGTAATGCTGGAGTTCCTTGTGGTTGTTTTGGTTGGTTATCCTCTTGAAAAGCAGACAGTCATCTGTGTATGACGAGTGGATGCACTCAGGTAAGACTGCTCCCCGTGGGACACCTGATGTTATGTCTTCCTGGGGCGAGTGTATGTCTTCCAGTAATACCTCCTGCTTTCGTTTGCTGAGAAAAGACTATATCCAGGTGAGGTTGCTGCTCCTTATGCCACAGAAGTCCAGCTTGTGTAGCAGGCGGGCTTGTCGAAAGCCTCGCCGAACAACTGGATGACATCAACTTGTTTCCCTCTGGCGAGATTGCTCGCAATCTCCTGAATGGTGACAATAACTGATAAGTTGTATTTCGCAAGAGCATTTGCGGCTTCGACCTTTTCATTCATACAAAAGCAAATAATAAAAATGCAGCACTGGCAAATTTTATATAATTTAGTCTCGTAGTGGTACGGATCGATCTAGTGGTATAACTATTAGTTTTTTCGGTGTGAAGCTGAAACTAATCAGGAAGTTGAAAGAAAAAGTACAATGAACCAGAATGAAACCAGTCCTTACCTTATGCAATTACCAAATTTTTCACATTCGATTCCTGCATTTTTGGTTTTCTTTCAACTGGAAAATTAAAACATCTTTTTGTTTAACAAAACCCGACAACACCCCCCTTTTGCAGAAGACAATCTTCTGCCAGAAGGAAGAAAACGTGTAAGGTCAAGGACAAATTCGGCGAACCAAAATTAAGAATTGATAATCATGTGTGTGAAAACCAAGAATTAAAGATAAATACAGCGTATTCTATTTACTATTTGTTAAGTAACACTATATAAAACATTATGCATGGTAACATTATTATTTCATAAAAATGCTATTTTTATTTCGGAACTAATCCTGATGTTTACATTGGTTACAGGAAGTCCAGTCAAAACGTGTTGTCTAAAAAATTGTTTTGTCGACGATTTTGAGTACTCATCTGGAGAAGGTAAAGAACACAAACTGAAGAATTTACACTTACAGAATAACTATCCACGCTGACGAAATCAGGAAAAAGTGATTGTCCACTGATTCGATGTTTATAGAAGTGGTCATCAAAGGAGTTAATTCCGGTAAACGTCACTGGTTTTTCTTCTGTTCGTTTCATTATGAGAAAAAAATGGTATTGTGTTCTTCAGTTCCTTTTACAGTATTATGTTCTTCTCAGGTCAGTTTTACACCTGATGTATGGGACAACCGAGTGGACCTCACCCTATCTTCCTTGCCCACATACTGTTACTAAAGTTTGTTGGGGGGGGGGGGGGGGGGGGGATTGTGTATAAATATATAAGAAAGGATAACAATAACATCAAGAGGAATCTGTGGTGCAGAGCGAAGAGCACTCTTTGACTTGCACTCGGAAGCCAAAGGTTGAGCATGGTGGTAATCATATGGATGGGTGCTAGGCTTGATACGGATCTGAAAATTGCTCCAGAAGTACACTCTGTGCAGACCCCACAAAAGTCCTTTCATGAGACTATTTGCAAAAAGATCATGTATGCACATAACAGATCCCAAACACCAAACTAACCCAGGATGCACTGAAAGTGTCAGAGTCATCAAAATGTTAAAACTGGACCCTCAATATGGTAGGAGAAGAAGAATACAAAACAGGCATATGTAAATGAAGCTGAACTGATGATAGATCTATTGTCTTTTGTCTCAGTGTCACTCCATCTTTCCCCCACCCCCCTCTCTATTTTATAGGACAAAATGATTTAAACAGTTAAAGTTATCTGTATTGTATTTAGCAGTAATGGTGCAATTAATATTGTTGATAATTATTGCTATATTGGCAGTGTTGTGCATTTCAGAGTGCACGCTCTTCAACATGGACATGACTGGTGGTGCTAATATTATGGCAATTGCCGATCTTCTGAAGACAGAAGAACCAGAATCAGACAGTGATGAAGACATGAAGGTATTTATTATTATGGATGAGAAAGCTGAATCAGTGAATGAACAGAAAAATCACTGTACTACTACTAGAGCTATATTTATTTGTCTGTTAGTACTGCTGAAAAAAAGGTTATGTATGTGTTTTCCCCCCTTTGACTGGGTATCTTAATAAAAAGATTATGTGGACTGTAAATAGCCTAAAAATAAAAATAATAATCTGATTTGGAATAAACCAACAATACCTGCCATATTTCAGTGTATCTTATTAATCTTTGAAGAAAAAATGTATCAGTATCATTCAGTGGCTATGTCCTTGAATAAAACCAGCTTTGTGGATGAAATTAAAAGTCAGCGCTTTTATTTCCCTCTAGTGAATAAAAACATTGTACATGAACATTGCCAAAATCAAATTATTTTTTTTTTCAGAAATCAAACTGTTTTGATGGTATTACCTGCCTGTTCATATTAGTTTTAATCAGTCAGATGTCACTTATCAATGTACATATTATTGAAATTGCATGTGAGTAAAATTGAGATGCTCAGATTTTGCAGCCTTCCAGAATAAAACATTTCATTCCACACTTTCATCTGCTCAGTTATTGATGTCTGTATAAATTGACTAATTTAAGAGATCTGTGACTTCATTGTTAATTTTATTGTTCTTTTGACAGCCAGATTCCTCTGTAGCAGCTTTGGGTCCAGGTGATGTTGGTCCTAAGAAACAGCAATCACAAGCAGCAGAAAGAAAAGGTAAAGTGTTATACTGTTAGATTTCATTTCTGTCATGGGAGATCTTCTGATGTCAATTATTTTAGCAGGACAGCATAAAACGGTTTATTGTGTAGAAGGTACATGCTCTCTATTCAAAGTTCTTGCTGTAGAGTTTGCAAGTTCTGTGGAATTAACGCAATGAAATGAATGTCCCACTTTTCAAATTTTGTGATAAAAAGCTTGTTTCTTTGTTTAATTTTGTTGTTGTTGTTGTTATCAAATATAGCATACTAATCAAACAAGGAGAAGCAGTTGATTCCTGACAGTCACATAGGCCTCATCCCTGATAACTACCTGGCAGCTGTCCACTTGTTTTGTTAACAGGAGCTGAGAAGAACAGAAAGGACATCTGGGATGCAGAGGAAATTCCTGATGGTGCAGAGTATGAAACACTTCATGATCCCCGTCCTCAGCCAGAGTAAGTATGTGTGCAACTGTGTGTGTGCGTGTGCAAACGTGTGTGTGTGCACATGTATGTGTGTGTGCACGCATGTGCATTTGTGTATGTGTGCATGTGTGTGTTCATGCATGTGTGTATGTTTATGTGTGTGTGTGTGTGTGCATGCATGCTTATTTGTGTATGTACATGTATGTATGTGTGTGTGTGTGTGTGTGTGTGTGCGTGTGTGTGTGTACATGCTGGACTGCTGCAACTGATGGCAGAAAACAACAGATGATACTGAACTGACATTTAACATGCCTTTGTTGGAATATCCTATATGCACATTATTTTTTTAATAATTCCAATGCAAATCTCAGAATGAAATGGAATACAGTACCCAATAATTCTGTTTCATGTGTTTTTTCTTTCTCCCTGTAGGTATGATATTATGTACAAACAGGCAGTGTCAAGTGAAGATATGTTTCTTCAGATGGGCAACAAAACTCCACTTACTTCTAGTTGTGAAGACATGGTGGTAAGAAATGCATATATCTCTTTTGCCTTTTTCGTTTAGTTTTACACTTCACTGTTGTTGATTTCTGGCTCTCAATTAGATAAAAGAAGTCAAATTTAATTTGAATATGAGATCACAGAGCTGACTCATACATCGCCTAGAATATTTTATAGCATTGTATCCAGGAGAGCAGGCAAGGCTTCTTTTTCCCCCTTCCATTTTGTGCTAAAGAAAGATATAGTAAATGTTAGATAAATGCAAAGACAATAATTTTGATAAAAAATAAGTAAATTCATCTCTCATTTAACTTTAACTTTATGGATCTTTCTCAGCCATCACTAGCTTGACAAAACAAAAGCATTTATTGCATCACAATTTGACACCGAGTTACATGGACACAAAATAGTGATTCTTTGTTTTTTAATCTCCCCCACCACCCAGCCCATTTTTTTTAAATTAAAAAGCAAAACATGTCAATTATAATAGTCTAGGTTACCTGCAGTACTCTTAAAAGCGAGTTGCCTGAACTCATTTTTTAGCATAGTTCAGAGCATAGAAACCACAAATGACTAGTCAGGTCAACAGGAAATTTCAACACTTGCATGCACACATTAGTTAGCAAATGGCGATTAGCATTTCTGCTGATGTAACTACAGAATATATTCCTTTGCTGATTATCATATGCAGTTGTTTGCAAGTCAGAATATGTTCTCATTAAAATGCAGGTTGATTGGTGTAATTTCTCTGTGAAAACAGTGATATAAATCCATGGTGAACTGAGGACTTAAGGTTTAAAGTGGAGCCCAGTTGGGCTGTTTTAGCTTTCAGTTTACCTGTATTCTGGGAGAGTGGATTTGGATTTGCAAGAGCTAGACATGAAGTATTTGCAAAGGCATCTTAAAGCAAGAGTACCTCAGAACAAAGTGGGGAAATCTGATTGGTTTGGATGAAGTTTTGCTGAATGTGTTTATCATCATGCTGCCTGAGGAGATGGTAACCCACAGAAGAATGACTGCTCTTTTGCTAAACAGGTCAAGATTCATCTCCCCGACACAAAAATGGCAGATGTTGAGTTGGACGTCAAGCCCAAATTTTTAGACTGCAGGACACCAAAATTGTAAGTATAAGCATTAATGAGTCTATTAAACTCTTGGACAAGTGTGTCAGTTATTTCAAGTGTGACTGTAATGCTAGCTGACCATCCCTCTAAGAAAGAAAAAAAAGAAAAAAACACCACCACCACCACCACCACCACCCACACACAAAGGGTGGTGGTAGCAGTTAATGTTTGTTGGATATGAATTATGCCTGATGTGATTACTGCTTATTTGTAAATTATGTACATGTTGTGTGTGTGTGTGTTTAATGTTACATCATGTGCACACAAGAGACACATTTCTGTGTATGATTTTAACATGGAGAATAAACAATCTTATTTATCTTGTTAACAAGTAAGGGTGTTTGTGCATTTCAGCAAACTGGGTCTGCACCTCCCTCATCCAGTTGATGACAAGATATGTTATATCATGTGCACACAAGAGACACATTTCTGTGTATGATTTTAGCATGGAGAATAAACAATCTTATTTATCTTGTTAACAAGTAAGGGTGTTTGTGCATTTCAGCAAACTGGGTCTGCACCTCCCTCATCCAGTTGATGACAAGACTGGCAAAGCAGAGTGGAATGCCAAGACAGAGTCGTTGCATGTCACGCTACGCATGAAACGAGACTTTGATCTTTTCAACTTCTGATAAAGATTTTTGTTTGTTTGCATTGTATGGACTGTTGAAGGTTGAATGTTACTCAGTATGCTTTTGCTTGTTTGTTATGACTGACAGATAGTAAATATGGAAGTTAATGAAAGGATAAAAATGGGAAACAAATATGAGTTGTTGAGACAAGTTTGAGTGTTATTCCCCCCCCCCCCCCCCCTCCTGTTTGGTATCTCTCACACCCTTACACATGCACACTTCAAAGACTGTACCTACAGATTCACAATTTAATAACTGAATTATACAACATAAACCCATTCTTCATTAAAATGCACACACAGCCACACACACACACGCACATACACACACGCAGCCGCATGTACACACACAGCCACACACACTACTAAAGTTTGTCACAAACATCATGGTGATCATCTTGTCCACAGGCTCGCTCTGTTCTTTTACCTTGGCACAACTGAAAATGAAGTTCTGATTTGTTCTGAAATCAGTTCTCTGGTTTCTGTTCACATCCATTTTAAATATTTGCTCTTTGTATTCATGCATTTATAACTGCTTCCTGTTGAAAGGCAAAGCAAACACTCCAATAAATAGAAAAAGAAATGACATTCTTGCCACTTAGTGATATGAATCATCACTTGAAAACTGAAAGTATGTATAGTTATAGTAATGCAATTCTCTCCTGTCAGATTGCTGAACAATATGCTGCCCACCTATCCAAACACACACACACACACACACAATCAAGCATGAAATGCATTTCAAGAACAAATTAAACGTTGGTGCAGATAATCAAGTTCCAGTATTGTGCTAGTGCTGTCAACAGCATAAATATGATGGTACAACAGAAATCCCACAAAAACAACTAGTACAGGAACATGTTACCAGTACCATTAACAACCACATGTACGGCACACACATTTATGGATGTGACTGTGAGCCAATTTCATTCACAAGCTGGGGGGTGGAGGGTAAGAGGGGGGTCTAAATACTTTCATCTCACATAAATGACAAAATTGGATGCACCTTGATTTTACAGTAACTCAGTTCAAACAATATTCTGGCTAAGGACCACTTCTAATATTCTTGTGACCATTACTGGTCAACACAGATCAACTCTAAATGTGGTCTGTCCCACCAGTTTGTTTGCCCCAGAATTTCTTATCAAGCGCTAATGGGTGCAAGGGCACAGAAATCCCACTCTACTGGGTGCAAGGGCACTGAAAAATCTCACTCAAGCATTTTGCTCACACAGCAATATATCAAAGCATCTGCCTAAGCATATGAGTAAACACCCTTAAAAGCCAACAACGGCTATTCACGCAGACACAACTTCAACTTGAAGAACAGTTCAGCTAGTATTCTATTTGAAACATACACAGTACATTGTCTATCGCTTATAAATGCTGACATCAGAGACTAGCTACAAGAGAAAACTGCTACACTCTGTTGTGTAACACACATACAAACACACTCACAAATAACCACACTCATTGACTAAAAGCACCTGGTCATAACCATAGCTAAGAGCGTACAATCTGCAGTTTACAATCCAAACGGTGAAGATTTCAAGAAAGAGCAAGTCTATGTTGAATTTAGGAACGTGGTGGGACACTGAGATCCGGATAAAGTAACGACAGCAACAATAATGCATTACAAAAACATCGTTTTCCAATGGTTGGGATACACATGCATACACACACACACACACACACAAAATTCAACCAGTGGTCAACAAAAAGAAGAAGAAAAGAAGTATGTCTCAGGATTAACAGAATATGAGGCAGGCAAAGCTTCACTTAGTACAAGTGGTAACAAGTGAATTGAAGTAATTAAAGGAACATGAATTTATGCCCCCTGTCTAGGTAACACACACATTTTTTATAATGTATATTTTATTTAGATAACATAATTTTTAATGGCAACATTCCTTTTGTTCATGGTAGGGAATGTGCTTGTAAATAAGTCTTTTGCCATCCTTTCATAAAACTTGGATATTGTCACCCACAAATTTTGAAAGTGTGTTCATAATTTAACCCAAAACTCAAGCTCCTGGGACCCCCCCCCCCCCCCCCCCCCAAAAAGAAACAAAACCACATCCTTTGTCAGACCTGTGTAATGCTGAGTCATCTCCAGAGAATTACTGGTAGGGACCAGGATCCCAGGAGATGGGTGGTGAGCAGGGGCTATATCCAATGCTACACTGTCATTGCCAGAATGATTCTACATTAAGATGGGCAGCACGACAGACATGTTATTATTTGTTAACACTTAATTGTGAGGGGCAGTCACATGGCAGCGCCCATCAACCACAATTTTTGAAAAGAGAAAGGAGAACCGAAGTGGGGAATCAAGTCAACATCATCTACTTATGAGCCTAACACCTACAAACATCACTGATGTTGGAAGTTTAAAGGGGGGTTAGAGACATTAAAACTTTTTATTTTTATAATACCCCCAGGAGAGGAAGGGGAAAAAAGCAGAAAAGAGTAAGTACTGTTAAATTATTCAAACCATTCCTTTGCTGCTCAGGCAAACCTAGCCCTTAATATTTTAAGTTTGGGAACTGGGACAAACCTGCAGTCCAGTAGGAGATGCATGCCAGCATTTCAGCTTCCTTCCAATGCTGAGCCTCTGGTGGCAGTCCAGTGCGAAACACAAATCATGACCAAAGTAAAACTATTCACACAGCAACATTCACTCTAAACCTAGTATCCAGTTTATGCCCTGCACAATCAGAATAATGACAGGTTGCCAAGCAACCAAGTAGCGAATCCAGTCCAGAAGATTTCCGTACAGGACGTGCGGCCTCTCCCATCTGAATGTGGGTCAAGGTTAACTGAACGCATCCAAAGTTTCATCTTGATGTCACTGACAGACAGAAGCCATGCTTTAAAAAAAAAAGTTTAAATTTTTTTTTTAGCCATGAGCTGGGCAGAAAATGAACTAAAACAACTGGGTAGGAAAATTGTAACAAGTGTAACCCATCACAACATTTTTCTACATCAGAGGTGGGGTCTGGTGTATGTATGCATAATCATGTTTCCATATAGTTTATTATGTGTGTGTGAATGCACATGTACATGTGAATGTTGAATAATAATAATAATGAATACTTGAGTGCCTAACCCGCACAGGCCCTAAGCGCTTACACGTTCTTTATACATACATATTGTCAAAATTCAATGCATACAACATGAATGCACACGTACACACACACACTTGCACATGCATGCATGCGCACACACACCAGTCGCATATAAGGGCAATGAGACTGAAGAAAAGGTTTTTAAAAAGAGAAAGGTTTTCAAGGAAGATTTACAAGAGCTGACAGAGGTAGAATGATGGCCAGAAACAGGGAGTTGGTTCCAGATAACTGAGCCTGGTAAGAGAAAGAGCGCTGACCACAGGACTTTGTTTGGAAGGAGGGTATTCTGAACACTTGGGTGTCTGTAGAAGAGTGGAGCTGCCAGGAGGAAGTGTAAAGGTGAAGAAATATACCTGCTGCATCACCAGTATTGGAGGGCAAGAGGGGGTGGGGGAGGGGGCTTTTATGTTATAGATAACATAATCATGTTTACGAAAATATGCACACAGAAGTGACTTGGTGCTGGTTTGATGAGAGAGAGAACGAGAGAGCGAGAGAGAGAGAGAGAGAGAGAGTGTGAGAGAGAGAGAGGGTTTAGTGTAACTGGTGTAAGGATACGGTCCTGGAAACATCCTCTTGAGATCCACTTTCTCTTTGCAGTATGGACACGTCTGCTTTTTCCCCACAATGCACCAGCCTCGTATGCAGAACTCGTGAAATCTGAACCTGGAGTTAAGGCACGACAGCACATTATACATCAAAAACCTGAAATACATACCAGAATATATTTGAGTCCAGACTGAAGACTGAAAAGATACGTTTCATAGCTTCCTAAATAGGCAAATGAAAAAAATAAAAAGTTGAAATCTCACTGCATGTCCAGTAGTAGACAGCAAAGTGTATTTACACAATATTATGATGCAAACTTTTTTTCAGGCTGAAGAAACCTTTTCCCCTTTTTGCCGTGCTGTTATGAAACCAACCATTTACAGTCACTTAAAAAAAAAAACAAAAAAACTGAAGGTGTTTCCTGAAGAAAATGTATATGTACTTGTGAATACAGACATAAGATTGGTAGCATAAAATCATCTGAGGTCATTGAAGCAATAATAAAGTCAGATTTTATAGTCTCACACAAAAAAGTATGATTTTAGTCTACTGGCTGAAGATTCTCAAACCTGTAAACAGTAACCTTTAACAACCATCTCAGATCTTGCAAAGTTTAAATAGCTATGTGAAATTTTGAAAAAAAATCGGTCAACTAGGTTATTATAACCAAAAAACAACAACGATCAAATGTGTCTATCAGCCTAGTATGTATCATTTACAATTACGCATGAGGTTTCCTGTGTGCCTGTGTTTTTTTCACCTAAAACATCCACTTCAGTCTGGTAACAGCTGTTCCTTCTCTCCCTCTGAATGAAAGATGATTCAGACCGCACAGCTTGGATATGTAAGAACCTCTCTGTTGTATTGTAGAAGTAAAAACAAGCAATATTTTGCCCACAATCAGCTCCTGACAAAATGGCTGTTTGAACTGTAGACAATACCACTTTATACTTCCTGAATAACTGACCCTCCATGTCACTTTATGGGAATATAATTATTATATAAATACACCAGCTGGAGCATCTACCCCTCTCCTTGCCCCCCTCTCCCCAAGAAAAAATAAAATAAAACCACAGGCACTTTCATGTTATTATTTCCTTTCCTCAAATGCAGAAACACAAACTCCAATGCACACAGAGAAAGTGAAAGATCCTCATGAAGCATGTTGTATAAACCTGGATTCTGTTTTATACCTTGAAAACTTTACTGCATATATTATGTTATTGCTTGAGAACTTTCTGGTGAGGATTCCAGTCTGTTTTGAGTGACACTGCTTTGTTGCATAGCATGACTCAACACTATAAAAGACTTGCATCAAGAGTCAAGTGGTACACTTTGCATACCTTACAAAGCTTTTTCTTTGTACGTGCATACCTTACCTTACAAAGCTTTTTTAAAAATAATTCTTGTTTCTACTAAGCAATGCAAGCATGTTTTTTTTGTTTTTTTAAAGTATGTAGTAAACACAGTGCTGAACAAACAGATATCGACAATGACACTATACTTTATTTTATACATTTCATTATTCCTTGAGAACATTTCTCTTTCTACTGAGGATGCTAAACTTTGCTTTGAGAAACACTGCCTTGCCTTTCAACATTACAATGTATAAATCATTTATTGCCATCAATGTTCAAATCCCATTTGTAATGAATGTGTATATTTCCCAAGACGCATTAAACTTGTATGAATATAAACATAAAACCTGAATAAAAACATGTAATCTTTTTTTATTTTTAAATTTATATATATTTTTAAATTTATATATATATATATCTGCATGTGTGCATGCACACACATGAATGCATGCCTTTAATGCCTCAAGGACTCTCCACCTGTCAGCACATTGTTTCAAAGATACACATGGCCACAGTTGAGCTTGATGGTTTTTTCAATGACAGCATCTTTGTTGTTCATGATGAAAATCTCATTGCCGCACACAGCACACATGTTGCGATCAAGACTCTTGGAGGGCAGGCCTGTTGTGGAGTAGTACTGCAACATGTACAACAAATATTCCAAAAGTTCAATGCAGTAGAATAATCATGACCACCTCCACATTAAGGCCACTTGACATGAGATAGTAAAAATATTTTGTGCTGCCAGGTTCTCAGCATTACAATGTATAAATCATTTATTGCCATCAATGTTCAAATCCCATTTGTAATGAATGTGTATATTTCCCAAGATGCATTAAATTTGTATGAATATAAATATAAAATCTGAATAAAAACATGTAATCTTTTTCTTTTTTAAAATTTATATACATATATATATATCTGCATGTGTGCATGCACACACATGAATGCATGCACACACACACACACACACACAGTATCTTAGTCTTACCCCAATGTGAGCTGCCATGGTATCAGCGCAAACCTCAGCAATATCTCGGGCAACAACACCAAAGTAAAGTCCGTAAAAGAGGAGCAGCAGGCCAAAGTCCATGCCTGTCTGTGGTTTGATCATAAACAAGATGTTGAGGCCGAAGATGGTGAACATGATGACAAGGTAGCCTACGATGCCTGCTGTGTAGCTGATCTTGTAGATCAACAAGAACCACTTGTACACCCACCTGAAAATAAGTGCAAAGATGGTGAACACAATAATGAGACAGCATGTGATAGTTGATGCATAGCTGATTATCGAGAGCAAAAGGAATTATTTGTAGACCTAAAGTGACACTGACACAACATACAATAAACATGATAACAAAAGACGAGCTTTTTGAGAGAAACACCACAATCTGTGACGCCTATGTATAGCTGATTTTAAACCAATCAGGATAACAAGATAAATGGGGACTACGATAACGAGTCTGAAATGCTGGCTGTCATCAATCTTGTAGATCAACCACCATTGAAACACCTATCTGGAAATCAGCACAAAAGACAATGAAACAGTCTATGCCACAAAAGACATGTGCTGCATATGATCATTAAAAGCCTTTCTCCTGCTTGAAGGTGCTGCACATTGGAGTTAAACTTCCTTCTTGCCACAACGGATTGTTACCTTGGTGTGGTGCCGGAGAGTGGTTTACGCGAGGCCTTGAAGAAGACAAAGCTGGTGATGATGGAGAAGATGGTCCACACCACCAGGAAGCGGATCCAGTAGAACTTGATGCAGAACACCACAGGGATGAGCCACATGCCTAGCAATGTTGCTCGCTGAAATATACATATATATATATCACAGAATAAACATGTTAATTCCAAAAAATCTTTGCACATATTATGCAAGTCATATCCACCCCCTCCTTCCCCCCTCCTTTCTTCCGTAAGTAAGTACTTGTTAGTTGTTTGTTTTTAAACACCAAGTTAACCAGATAGGGCATATCAGGGCAAAAGAGTTAAAAAAATATATTAAAAAGATCAAACAGCAACCCAAAACACACATGAAAAAAGTTGCAGTTATTGACAGCATAAGAAGAAAAAAGCGAATCTTCAAAGTACTGTCAAAATCATGACAGACTCAAAATCACACACAAACACTGACAGTCCAATTTTGCCCCCACATCCCTATCCCTTTTTGACCTGTGCATACTTCAAAGAATAAAAAAAATAAAAAAGAAAGGCCAACACACTTTTGCTCTGATGCTATTTCCATTACACACACACACACATATATATATATATATTTATGTATCTTATCTGCCATGTTTTGGTGACTTTAGCGTATGCTGTTCTTTATCAAAGTTGTAACTTAAATGCTCTACACAACTTAATGGTTTCTGCATTTGTGAGCAAGATCAAAGTTTGGAAAGAAAATTGGTTTTTAACATCCAGTCAGCCATGACTGGGTGAAGATCAGAAGATCAGAGTGGGTAGAACAAAAATATATTTTCATACTATGTATACTGCGCGCATGCACACACACACACACACACATTTTCTTCACTAACTAGAAGTAGAAGATAAGCAGATCATAATTTCATGCCTCTCATTGTTTGTGTGTTGTCTATTTGTCACTCTAAAAAGGGGTTTACTCTGCAAATTTGACCCGGCTTTGTATTGTCTGATTAAAAATAGCAAGCATCCTTTTCAGCTATTTGTGTGTTTTGATCTGATAATCTTTTCTTCTTTTTCTTCCAGCGTTCCTGGACCATCCTCATGCAGACATCTGGCGTGATGGTACTGATGAATCTGCTCGTCTGCAGGATCTAATAATATACTAACTGCACAGAGACAGCTCAACCAGCACAACAAAGAGCTTACCTGATAAGACTTGAAGTGTCGCAGTTTCCACTGCACCAGTGCTATCTGGGCGACAACGAGAGTCAGCAACAAGATGATGGCCATCTCGGCATGCATGGCCTCGTGGCCACGGTGTTTCTCGTGGAGACGCTGGTGTTCGATTCTGTGCAAGCAAACAGAAACCATTTAATTATTATGTCGTCAGGGTGCTATGTAAACTGCTGATTGCAGCTCAGCATGCAGCCATGAAAATGGTAAAAGATATAGTAATTTACAAGTGCCTCTTTCTGTACATACACAGGTTACAGTTACATAAATGGGAGAAGAAGGCTTTAAATATCTTTCTTAAATTTTTATTATACTTTTAGCTACAGTTACAAAAGTGGAGAGAAAAAACTACTTTCGACTTCAAATGTCCTTTTTATTGTGCACAATCTTAGTTATAGTTACAAAAGGAGAGTAGAAAACAGCTTCTGAGATCAAATCCTTTTACTGTACTCTTACTTTTAGTTACAAAAGTGATTATTTTTATTATTATTTTTTACTTCAAATGTCCTTTTACTGTACTCTTACACATTTTTACAGAAGAGGGACAAGAACAAAATAACTATGACCTCAAACATCCTTTTCCTGCACTCTTAGTCTTTCAGTTCTCTTTAGATCCAACTTAAGCTCAGAAAACTTAGCCACAGCTACTATGGAGTACTAAAAATATTTGTCTACTCAGGTGAATAAGTAATATCCCACTCACTTCTGACAAAATATTCCTTGATACCTTGCAGTTTTTGCCCACTTCTTAAGTTCTGTACACTATTACTGTAAGTCTTACTATCTTTTTGCCCACTTCATTATATCAAGCTATACATGTATTTGTTTCAGATTCAGCATGGGCAGGCTGAACATGATGGCAGCTACAACAGTTGTGTGGGAACACTCTTTAGTTCAAAACAGAACAATCTTTAATGTGTGTATGTGTGTGTGTGTGTGTGTGTGTGTGTGTGTGTGTGTGTGTGTGTGTGTGTGTGATTCTTTTTTTTCTGTTATTATTATTTGCAACTCTGTATATATTTTTTACATTTAACTGCTATGTATAGTTCCACTTTTGGGAGGGGGTGGGTGGGTTGGAGCTGTTTGTACTTTTTGGTGTGAGTGTCCTTTGGTAGTTTTAGCTAGCAAGAGCTTACATGTATGCACTGTGTGCATCTGGCGCTGTGAACACGCAAGGTTTTGTGCGGAAGTTTTTTTATGTGCTACATATAAATTTTCATTCATTCATTCATTGTTTAGTTTAAGTTTTTAATGGTTTCTTGCAATGGGCTACATGCTCCAAAACAGCAATGGGACATAAAAGAATACATTATTATTAAGCCTTTGGCTCAACCCTCTCAACTATGCATCATAACATCCTTTGATGTTAGGTAACAAGGTTCTGACAATAACGACAATGTCAACGATCTCATCCTTAAAATCTCTCTTTAAGTTTAATTATCTTGCATAGCTTTGCACTGAATGACTCACTAACATGAAACATGTGATTCTATTCTCCACCCACTCCATTGACCAGTACAAAATTATGATCACAATTTACATTGTGTGTGACAGACTCAGAATTACATATCATATACTAACCTCCATCTTTCTCTCTCTGGCAGCTGTGACAAATCAATGGTCTGCAACACACACACCCCATTGAACACACATTATTGTTTGCTCACAATACAGTGTACAAATGGATTTTGGTACACATCCATAGCATACACTTTCAGGCCATGACAGTGACATAAACATGAGATTGAGAGTGAGCACACATGCCCAAGTACATGTCAGACAGCACAGTTTAACATAACATGGACACATTAAACCTTGAAACAACACAGCACAAAACGACACAACACAAGATGACTTCAATTCAAATGATGAGAACATGTGAAGATGCACTGACATTTTAGTTCTGCTAGTCTATGTCAAGATCATAATACATCATTACATGCCTAGTTAAGGTAACCATTAAAATATAAACCATACAAATCAAGTGTAACAAATAAATGCAGTCTCCAAGAAACCAGTAATCACAACAACAATGTGTAGAATTCATGAACACTGAACACTATAGCAGTAGCACACTTGTGGCTTTGCACAAACAGTAGTACAACAGACCCTGCCATGAGCATTCACCAGCATTCACACACACACACACACACACACACACACACACACACACACACACACACACACACACACACACTACTAGTACTATCTATGCATAATCTTTTAAATTTTGTTCATTTCAGCTGGACCAGGAGAAACTACATCCCAGGCTCACTACAGTTTAACTTAAAGAACAAAAATATGACAGATCCTTATAAAAAAAATTAAAGTCTCAAAACTAATGTAGTGCTAGTACTAGTAGACTCTCCTGAACTGTCTGAAGGCAGACTGTCCATAGCAAGCTCTACAGTCTACTGATGATTTTCCTGCAAGCAACTAATTTGCTTTAAATATTAACTTACAGTATGAATCTGCAAGCAATCTTCTGCTTAGAGCTTTTAAAGGGACTTATCCAAACATGTTATATTCAACAAGCAGAAGAGAACAAAATTAAAAAAATACACAGATTTGGCCATAAAATGCTTCACTGGTTTCACAATGAACTTACAAAATGAGCTCTTGTCTAATTGCACCGTGTGAGTGTGATGGCATAATTGATGCATGCGGCTCATACCACATTAAGGAGGGTGTGCGATCCATCAATCAGGCTGTGACATTTATAGTGCTAACAGATATACATCAAGTCCTAATAATTCACTGTCACACATTCATGAAGGAGTGTGCTACAGCCAAAAAGCAATGGGACTCCTTAAGATAAAATCCTTGTGATCAGCAAAGAAGAAGACAAAAAGCAGATCCTGTAAAGGTTTCTGTGTTAACCTCCTGTCTTATTCACTGCGAGTCTTACATTTGTTGAAACAAAACATGTTAGGAGACAGCAGACTTGTTTATAATACTCTGTAAAGTCAGTGAAAAATACTGACTTAAAAAAGTTAAATGAGTTCAAATAAACAGCAATAGATTAGCAAATAAATAAAGAAGAATGCCACACACATACTAAAAATGAAGAGAACAGAATGATAGCCCCAAACAGTTACAATGTTATCCCAACCATTCAAATGCCAAGCACCCCAAGGCAAAAGGAAACATAACAAAAGACGAAAACAATACTTCAGTTTGCAGCACAGTTGGGGGGGGGGGGGGGGGGGGGGTTGCAGATTTTTTTGTTTCTTTACACTCTCATCCCCCACTTTGAGAAACAGAAGGGCACACACACACACACAAGCATATCACCTTGCTCCCAATTCCACAAATGCACTCAAATCATAAAATCAAAAGCAACATATGATAACATATATATATATATTATATACTGCTGGATAGATGGGTCTTATCTTGCAGAAAAAGAAGGAAAAAAACAAAACAAAACAAAACCCAGCAGCTTTTGGGTGAGAGTCCATTAACTGCAGTGTGAGGATCTGATGATACCTCCAGTGAATCGTGACCTTTTGGGTAGCGAGGGAATCGTAATCTGATGGGCATGCTGGGACAGTGAGTGATGATATTTCCACAAAATGTTACACTTGGCTCACAGTCACATCAACACAGCCTGCCAATGCCAAAAACATTGCATACTTAGAAGAACAAGAACAATAACAATACATAGCACTTCTATAGCGCAATGTCCATATGACTTAGTTCAAAGTGCTTTACACAAAAAAGTACTGATATATTTACACTGAAATACTGAGTCAAAAGAATCAACAGTTGTTGCTCATCCTTGATATATGACTTTTTCGTTTTTATTGATTTTTCGAGGATTGTATCACAAACAAAAAGAAAACAGAATGTTTCAGATGTGACTGATGACACTGATATTACTTATTAGTAATATTTACTCATAAACATTCTCAGTTTCATGTAAAAGACTCAATCACACAGTCCATATATTGCACCAATAGCAAACACTGACTTTAAAACTCACTTTACTGGTGTCATCAGTCACATCCGAAACACATCAGTGCCTATTTAAAAAAAAAAATGTCTATAAAGTCATTTTAAAGATCCAAATTATCTTTTGGGTACATTTTTCCTAAACACCTCACTTCCCAGGTGAACATGACAGCAAAAAGTTTATTTTGTGTGATGTTTTATTTTCCAACACATAAGTCACACTTTAGAGTTCACCTTTTGAAAATGGGTCATATATATGTTAGTAACACTTCCTTTTACACCAGCAACAATTGAATAAAGAATATCTAATAGTAATAAGCAACTCTTACTTAGTTTTGTATATAATCAAAAAAGATGCTGTTTTTCTTGTGTGTGTGTGTGCGCGTGCCAGCATGTGTGTGTACATACTTGTATGTGTAAAAAAAGGCAGACTGTTCTCATAATGTAGGACTTTGGTTGATCACTTTTTCAGGGCTTAATCAATCAGATACTCAGATTACACATATGTCAAAAATCAAACACAGGAAAACCCACCCTGAAATTACCACAGCTAAATTGAATAATTATGAAGAGCTGGTTTAGCTATTGTTATATTTGTTTCTTTTTAAAGTTTTAATATCAAAAGGAGTCTTTCTACAAGTAGCTAATACTCTTACTGTAGCAATAGTAATACTGTAAATTAAGTGAAATACTAAATTACTACAGGGCTCCTGTTAACGCACAAACGTGCGCCCCTTACACAACAGAGCACTGAAAAGGACGCAATAAAATTGTCTAGACGGTCCCACAGGATGCACTTTAAAAAAAAATGCCTGGTTGTGCTGTTTTTAAAGTCCAGACCTGTTCCTAACCGACTTAAAATGTGGTCATGTGAACTATTTGTACGAACGTCTGTCTCGAAACCAACAGCTACACTGCACTGACCTTGTTGCTGACAAGTACGCATTCTCCCAAACTCCATGAAGACTATGCACATCAGTGCTCAGACACAAATTTATACACCAGCACACACCTAACACAACAAACAATGATGATGATGTGGGGCAGCAAATGTCAGGCTCACATAATTATCAGGGACAGGCATTTCTTCTTCTTTCATGCTGCTTTACTTCCACAGAAACCATATATGGCTTATTACAATATTAGGGACAGGAACAATCTACCAGGTGTGTCAGTGCTTTGTATGTACCCTACATTGTGAGATGTTTTGGTCTTCTGCTTCTGAATGGTTTAATATAACAAAATCATGCAAGGAAATTGAGGATAAAATAGAGATCCATGTACAGGCTGCCATTGTGAAGGATTCTAATATGACAATAATTTGTTGTGAATTTTTAGCTGTCAAAAAATCAATCAAAAAATCAATGGAGTTTCTACAGTAAATTTTGTTCAAATGGCACCAAAAACTAATCAGCTTGGCTGTTCTGAGGCGGTCACATACATGTGTAATCCAAAGTAACCAAGGGAAGAAACTTAGGTTTTGAGTGATGTTATGACAATACACACCTTTAATTACAGAATCAGTCTTAGCTGTTGTATAAGTACTACTATTACCCCTGCTAATGCTATCGATTTGCAATTTGAAAAGATGAAAGCTTTTTTTACCTTCATTTTCTTTCTGGTTTTGATTTGTTAAAAAACAAACAAAACAAAAAACAAACAAACAAAAAACAGAGCATTATTCCAACTTGTTTTAGACTAATATTTTGTAATGGTCCTGTGTTTGAAAGTGACACATGTTCTGCTTTCTTACTATGCTACTTAAACCTTTTAATACTGGCAGATGGATGCTAATTGCTACAAAAAAATCTACAGAGTTGGCAGGGCTGCCAACTGCCAACTGCCTGCCACCAGAGTAATACTGACACAGAGAACAACAAGAATAGGCCTTTGAATGAACCTGTTACAGTGTTAGTATTACTGCTATATTATGCCAACATACCTAAAAGTGTACAACTAAAATTGACAGAACTGAACCCAGAACTGAGACAGGTAGAAAGGACAAAGGGAATCACATGCAAAGGCCAGAACGTTTCTGCACAGCTGCCGTTTCGTATTAGACTTGATCCTTTAAACTGCCCAGGGACCCTTTAAAATTTGTAGCAGTCCCAGGGACCTCCTTAAAATACTCGCTAAAGGGGGCCCTGTACTAACAGTAAAACTGATCAGTCCCACAAAATTGAAGTGCTATTTCGCCACAATATTTACATGATATAAAATGTATTAGATTTAAGGAAATTAGCTAAGGTCTCCATATATATACATGTTTTGTCCAACAGGTGAGGTAGAAGATATTAAAACACACACAGATTTCTGTTTCCTCCATTTTAATTTCTTATGCTGATGTCTTGTTTTGTGACCTTCTTGGACAGAGCACATTTTGAGGACAAAAGCTAGAAATGTACAACTTGTTTTGACTATTTGAGTTTGACTTTATTTCCTCTTTTTTTTTTTTACATACTTCACATTGTGCTCTACAAAATTTTACATCAGTACACTTTTACTGTTTCAGACCAAGACAACTGCAAAATAATCAGACATGCAATGATGCATAGTGGCCACTGGCACTGAGTGATTGTAAGTCTACTACTGTATCAGTATCACTGACTGGAAAGTGGAATTAATGCATTTTCCTGGTTAGGACCAATCAAAAATGCCAAGACTCATAAAACTAAAAGCACTGTTGCTCTTTAAAATATGTTATGTAGTATGTGCATGACAGCAGCAGTCTCCATAAATGCAGGGACGTTAGAATTTGACACTACCCACAACACTGTTCACATTGTGTTCCGTTACTTTCAGTTTTATTCTTGTTTTATTTTTAATGCTATTGTTTTTTAATTGTTTTTTTTTTATATGAACCTAAGCCAGCAATATGCTCCAGACCACCAGAAAATGTGTAACTTCTATAAGAAACACAGCAAAAACACTATTAAATCTAGTCCTCTAATTTGCTTGGAAACTTTCATTCATTTCCACGCAATCTTTTCACTTAGGAACTAGGAAGTCACTGAAATAACTGTGACATTATGTATAATATATAATAGTTAATACAGCTACCAAAGTAAATCTCACTTCTCAGGAAAAGATTTGAGACTCAGTGGGGAGGGGGGGGGGGGGGGGGGGAGAGAAGTGGGAGTGTATATTTTCTTTTTTTCAATTTTAATCTTTACTTAGTAATAGACTAATACTAATACAGTAATAGTAACTGCCTTCATGAAGTTCATCTTGTCGAACTTGGAATTCTGACATTTGTTTTCTTCTTTCTTTTCTCCATTTACTGGGTTACAACCGCCATAAACTGATTCACTTAATATTAACTAAAATCAAACACATAATAATTAATATAATAGTTAATAGTTTTTAATACTTAACAGCAACAAGTTACCAACCTACTGTACTAGAATCGCCTGCCCTCACTGCTGGACAACATATTTAAAACTATGATACTGTGAAATGAAGAATAATCAACAAGAGGATTACAGCCAAGAAATGTAAGAACCAAAACAAATATTATATAAACAAAAACTAAAAAAGCAAGACTAATCACTGAATCAGTGAATGCGTCTACTTGAACTAAACCAGCAGCTGCAGCAGATTAGATCACTACAAAGCGTATAAGAAATACAGCAAAAACAGAATTCTCTGACATGTCTTTTTAGATCAATTTGCCATCACGTGCTTCTTGGTAATGCAGAACAAGCTTTTGGTACAAGTCGGTAACGGTTACTGGGTATTAGAATGCTCAGCACCGAATGCTCTTCGGCACCAAGCTTGTAAAATTTAGAATTGTAGTAATTACAATCGAGATGCGTTTACGGGTCAAAAAACAAAATTCAGTAGGAATATAGACTTGTGTTAATTTGTGGCAAAAACGACAGTTGCGTGCGTTGCTTACTTTGTTTGCAATCACCACTTCATTCGGCATCCCATGGCTGTCTACGTGGTCGTGGTTCGACATGTTCGATTACTTGCCGTAATTACCTCCCGTGATTACATCAAGAACGTGAGCGTGACTTCCCTTCTACTACTGTGAGGCCTCGATAGTTCATCGGTTAGTTTGTGTGGCAGAAGCATGGATTCGAGTCGCTTTCAGCTGCTTATAGCTGTACGATCTTTGCTCTCACTTAAGTCCATTGTAAGCACAGAAGGAGTATACCAACGATTTGACAGATATCAGTGATTGAAATATTGCTAAAGTTGTATCCCCCCACCCAGTCTAAACATTAAAATGACTCACCTGGCCACTCATCATATGAAACTGAAAATAGTGAAAGTCTTCTGGTGGTAACAATGCAATGTTTGGTAACAACACTGGCTGGCTTTTCTTCTTGAATATTATTTTTTCTAAACATCAATAAATAAACAAAATGATTTGCAATACATGCTTTTATGCATTTCAGTGTGCATGTGTGTCTTGGATTGCCCCCCAACTACTCCTACCCCATGCACTGCAGTGTCAGAATTATCAATTGATGACTGTGGTTGCTCTACAGAAAAAGACAAAGAACTATTCTACACCTTTGTTCCACAGAGGGCACACCCAGGCCACAGACCTGTAGTCATGTTATACAGGCCAGTCAAGTGCGTGTGTAAAACTCAGTTGTACATCTGCATACCAAGCAGCCATATAGTACAATAGACACTGGTACTAATTTCTTGCAAACTCATATCACCCAGTATAAATAACTAGAATGACAAACACTTTCATCAGCTTCTTCATTAGACTTAAAATCAGTACAAACTGAAACCTCAGATTCTTTTTTTTCTTGTGTGCATCCGCTTCTTTGCACCAACTCTGTAAAAAACTGGGCAGGCTTATTTCAATTTCCATCATCATGCTAAATTGTGATGTGCAGTATCACCTTTTCTGTGTTTGGATCTTATTTTAGAATGCTAGCAGTCATTCTTGTTTCAGATTTTTGTGATGTGCAATATCAGAATATACCAAGAGTAAGAGGAAATGCCAGACACAGAAGGGGTGTGGGGTGGGTGGGTGGGTGGGGGGCGTTTGCACAGATAAATGGAGAGAAAACTTAAATTTTAAGTGTAAAATGCACAAAGCAATTTTCCAACAAACATCCAGCAAGTGACCACAGCAGTAACAGATGTACATTATGTACACATAAGTAAACAAGCGAGAACAACATTTTGAGGTAAAGATTTATTGCACAGTTTAATAAACTGATTGCAGTTATAACAACATGTTCTTTTAAACCCTTTGTACAGACATGCAAATTCAACACAACTACAAATCTTCTTTAAAAAGTTCTTTCTGATTCCATACAAGCCACAGTATTCTGTACACAGCTAACATATCAATTCATTTGTACATCCCGTTTACTTACAAACTCTTCAATGCATTCAGCAAAACAGTACGTTTAAAAACAAGCATGTTTATACTAATAAACATACGTGTAACACTGAGCACAAGCATGAATTTCAGTCACATGGATAAAGAAACACACAAAACATTCATCATCACTGTCATCCTCAGGTTACATTTCATGTATTAATGTTCCAATGCAAGAAAGCATGAAAGACAATTCTGAAGATGAACAGGAGAAACAGACCCTGACTATGATCAGTAAATGGCAAGTTTGTTGGACTGTTGAGGAGTATCACATAGTAGTTCTTGGATTTTGATGTTCTCTCAACCATATAGGGTCATCTCAGGCATGTCACTTTGTAACTGTAGTACACCCTACATAATCACAGCCTAGCTTATCTGTACTTTAAGTTTAACACTAAATATGCAGATTACAAGATAGACACAGCAGTATTTTAACCTCTGTGTTATTCACATTGCCATGAATCAGCTAGGGTGGGAAGAAACGGACACAGATGCTTTGCTTTGAGGAATCATAACTTATGCTGGTGGTGGTGCGTGGTGTTTTGTTATTTTATTGGGGTGGGTGGGTGGGGGGGACTGTGTGTGTGTGTGTGGGGGGGGGGGTGTACAAGTTGGAGGCACACGGTGGCTCCTTGACACCATACAACTGAGACTAACACCGTATGGCCTAAGGCAGGACATGATACATGTAACAACTCTAAAAGTTTACCACCTGTCTGTCAGTACCTCAGTTGTTCACACCACCACATAACTGTGAACTTCAAATGAAACCGAAAGACAGCCTATCTAAGAAGACCAACTGGGTGCTCACAGCAGGATCCTCAGATTGGAATTAAAACTGATTTTTCACATCATGTGAGGATTCTCAACTGTAGGTGGGCAGCTGAAGGACATGGGGGAAATAATCTCTCAATGCAAGGCAGGTTCAGTTTTAGCCGGTGGTGTACTGGATATTCTTAGTGATGGATTCCTAAACATGAGGCCAAAAACACAAAGGATTTTTCTCAGTGCAGGTGATTTCAAACATTTGCAGCTATAATTTGGAACATCCTGTAGTCCCATTTGTAGCACCCCAAGTCCATCACCTTTGAAGTACGAAAAGTGCCCCTGCAGTTTTGCACATCTCTGTCACCAATAATACCCCAGAGCCCTGTAGCTGTGAACTGGTCAGGTGGTTCATTGGAATGCAACATTGGCCTCTTGTTCCATGTTACACATGGTACTGCTCCTACACTGCTGTAGTTACATCATACAGTCAGCTGTTGCACCGCCTGTAGAAAGAAAAGAAAAACATTGTTAACAGTATATAAACTGGTACATTGTGTAGCATGCTATTGTTAGGGCTCAGCAAACTAATGTTGTATGACATAATTCCTTTGAAGAAGGAGGGAGTCACAGAAATGACCAACTGGTACGAGATATCAAGAAATGACCAAGTGGTAGGAGATAAAACAAAGAAACTGATCTTTTCTTTAACAAAAAAAAAAAAATCGTTTTCAGCTATGATTTTTTCTTTTACAAACAAACAAACCAACAACAACAAAAACAACAACTAAAAAAGACAATCATTTTCAGCTTCTTTGTTAAAGAAAAAAATCAGTTTCAGTTTTTTTGCTGATATCTCTTATTTCTATGTCCCTCCCCCCACCCCCTCCAAATAAACAGCAAAAACAAAAACTTTTTTTTTTTTAAACACTCACTGATGAGCTCTAAGTAACTGTACTACCTTGCTACAGCTCTCCAATGAAGTCAGAAGTTTTTTCAGGTCTTCCTGGTCCAACTCAATTGCCACCTGTTGACTGTCTCCTGCCCCATCTTGAAGGTCAAGGTCAACATTCACCAAAGGTTCATTGAGGGATGCCAGTTTATCTGATGACATGACCAGCTGCACAACAGCAAATGCGCAAGAATGACTAAAAACACAGCCCCTTAATGAATATAATTTAAAATATATATAATATCAAGCCACAACCAGTGGACTTTTTTGTTTTTGCTGATAAGATGCAAAGTCAGTTTACACTTTAATAAGAAATCACACTCACAGTTACACATCAAAACATTTTCAAATCAGCACAATTCTGTAAGTTTATCAGTGGCAGTTCTTCCATCTGTTAAATCACGACAAATGACTACTACTGAGTAAATACAAAAGCAGGTGAAATCCAGGTCATTTATGGTGTGCCCTTTGAACTCTACCCAAAACCAAGAATTCCACAAAGTGAAGTCTGACAGCTCTTCAGTTCACGTAAACTTGGTTGTTGTTATTGCAAGGGCTGGTGCAGTGGAAGGGTAAAAGAAGAAGAAAAATGAAGAAGAAGAAGAAAGTGATGATGGACAATGAAAAAGCAGCTTTGTTTATGTTTTGTGCTGCTAGTGACAAAAATAACCCAGAAAGAACTGAAGGTACTGAGCTGGGACTGGGAGGGAGTAATATTTTAACACTGTCTTAGTCTACCTGACACAGAACAACTGACTGTGCCTCAGCTACTTCAGCTGCAGCAAAATAAAAACAAACAACAATAACAACAACAAATATTGAGCAGTTTTAGTTGCCTGACCATTCACAAACAGCAGAAACTATCATGAGCACTAACAGAAGAGAGAAATGTTCATAAATTCCTTATTATGGACTCTGTTACAAATAGTAATATGTACTGAATTCTTGTGCAGTAAGTAAGTCAGTAACTAGGTGTTTCACACCCAGTCAACCATTTCAGTTATATCAGGGTGAATCTTGTGTGGTACATATTATAATTTTAATTATATATATATATATATATATATATATATATATATATATATATATATATATATATAATGCATGGCCCATGGGTGAAAACTGACAAAACTTAAAATCCTGAAATCATGCTCAGTGTCCTGGTGTCTGCAATGGCAAATGAGGCTCAGAACACATGCGAGGTTCAATGCCAGATAGGACAAAACATCTGTGAGGAAAATCCATGATGCTCAGATACATAAACTCTACCAGAGTTACATCCTCTAAGTCTAATGTTCAGAGTTCTAAAAAAACAAAAAACAAAACAACAGTATGCAGCCATTTTCTGGCTACCTTCACCCTCCATATATATATATAGTTCCAGGTCAGCTACCTATCCTGCAGTAATATACTATTAAAATAAATATTTAAAAAAAGGTAATATACTGATTTTTACCTTGAGCTGCCAGTCAAAGTCACGCAGAACACACTGCGACACGGCTGTTGTATCATCCAAAAGATGCTGTCGCAACTGATCCCTGTGCACTGATGCTGCCTCTGCAATGATCTTTCTCTGCTCTTCTGGCACCACCTTCATTGATTCCATCATCTGCACAAACACAGACATGTGCACACATACACAGTCAAACAAAACACTGCCAGGCACATGTAAACACATACCATCACACACACACATTAATAACACAAACAAAATTTACAACATTTTATTTTAAACAATTGCCCACCTCTGAAATGCATTTTGTCTGTAGTACCTTTAGTAGACACAACTAGAACTAGAAGTGATTAAAACACAATTGAAAAAATGCTAGAAACAAGAGTTTAAAAAGAAAACACACACAGGCACACGCACAAAAACTCATTGTCACACTGACTTGACAATGATTCTGATTTCATGGGATGTGGTGAGGTTAACCCTTTCCCTGCCAAAGAATGTGTGCTGTGGTTGCAATCTCTTCCCAAAAGAGCAGTGCAGATGGGTTAAGCTATCCAGAAACATTTATTTTTCTAGAACTTGGCCTCTCATGAGCATACATGAACAGCCCGAGTTTGAGCAGGGCGTCCCATGACGTCTTTTTGGCAAGTACGAAATGCTTCACCATGGACATCATATGACATTATACAGGCAGGGAAAGGGTTAACGTTGCATGCAAATAAATGTTTTCATGTAGAACAAACTGCAAGCCAACTTTCAGAAAACTATGGCATTCTGAATATGTAAAATAAATTGTTCATTTAAAAAAATGAAAAAACGGACTGCCAATATTTTAGGATGGGTGTGGGTGGGTGGGTGTGTGCAGAGGTGGGAGAGGGGCATGCCTACTATACAAATGCTTCAGCGTTATATATTTATAAAATTCTGGTTCAGGTTCCTCTTTTATTTCTTTAATTCCAACCCCTGAGTTAATGAACAATGCTAAAGCATTGGTATGGTAATTTCAAGGCATGCCCCTCCCCCACCTCCAAGCACCCACCTACCTCTTCCCATCCTAAAATATTTGCAGTCTGTTGAATTTTAAGAATAGTGAACTTAGAAGACATTTTTCTTTGTGCACTGACACATCCTACGTGTCAAAGCTGTACGCAGACAATTCCCAGACAAGAATATCAGCGACTACTGCCACAGGCTAATTTTAATAATTAAAGTAATAATTAAAGTATTTATAAAGCACAAAATCTTGTCCTTTGAGACTAACTAGTGCACACACAGACACACATTTTCACCTCTTCCAACCTGAAATGGCTTCAGATACACCAGAGGCACTTCACCAATACATTGCCCAAGCTGGCATGATCTGACAACTCACCTGATCTTTTGTTCTGTCATTTTTAACAGAGGAAGTGAGGAACTTTCTGAGCACTCCTGTGACAGACCACCATTCCTCCAGAGAAAGCGACTTGAGATACACATCTGGTGCTGGCGCTCTGTTGTGGCAAATCTGTTCTGCCAGTGCATGACACAGCTGTAGGAACAGAAAAGCAAATTGTACATCATCCTGATTTAATTTGTCATTACTTATAACCTAATGGAGTGCCAAATATGTTATTATGCAAATAATAACACAAGCAACAGAGCGATAGAGGTTGTGGCTTTGTTATTAATACACTGGCATCAGTAATCCAGTTTAAAAAAATCAATAATAAAAACAAATCAAACTACAAATAAAAACAGCCAGTGTACATAAATGACTCAAGGTTGAGACAGAGTGAGGGATTTTTTCCAATTCTTTCAAGTCAACACTTGTGCAAACCTACCAGTACCAATGCTTTTACTTACTTTCCTGTGCACAGCACAAAGATAGTCCACATTAGACTTAAAGATCCCAAGTTTATCTTTCAATAAATTAATAAGACATTAAATTGATTGAGAGAATGTCTAATGACCAATATATCTGGAGAGCACACAATTATAGCAGTCCGAGTGTCTGTGCATCTCTCAGTTCTGGAACACGGCACCATGGTGTTTGCCTGCTGACCTTGAGTTGTTCTTTGGGTGAATGTGAGGGCATTTTGAGCTGGGAAGATGTGAACCTGGTGATTTGTGATTTTGTGCATCATGGTGGCCTTGTTCACCATCCTGCAGGTTTTGAAGGTGTCCAAATTCAGCCCACAAGCAAGCACAGAGGTACCACTTTTGGCACTGTAGTATGCGGCATGCACAGCACCTCTATACCTTCTCTGGGGAGCTGGACATTACCACAGGTACTACTAATGTATTAGTAAGGATCAAACACAGTGGCAGAGTACAGCCATACTCCTGGTACTAATACTATTGTACTTTAGTAACTCATTTGGATTGTGGTTGGGTTGTCCTTGTGGTTACAATGCGTGAAGACACTGGTCTTGTTGGTCTTCACAGCTGTGGCTCGGATGTGTGCACCCCAGTTCAGATCCTCTGTGATTTCCACATACATAGATATTATGGTCTGAAAACCCTTTTTGTGACTTGTCCATGGGATGGAAGGTGTAGTCATGGTGGATCTGCTTTTTCTTTCTGGACATGCTGAGGATGTGCATTTGCTGACATTGAGGGACACCTGACAGTTGATTTTCCATTTGTCTAGTCTCCAGTTCTTGGAGACTTGGAGAGTCACCACCTGTCTTGCCTTTATGTGGTACACATAGAAGTAGTAAGATTATTGTGCTTGTTAAAAATCCACTGTCAGTCTTTCTTGTCAGCCCAAAACAAGGCCTAATATTGTAACAGTATCCTGCAAGTTTTTATGTAAGACCATTACATTCTTCTTCCATCAGGAGTAGCCACAACCATCATTTTATTAGGCTCACTACAAGACGTATGCATCATCTATGCTTCCATGCTACTGGCTGTTCTTGTTCAACATAGTTGACAAACTTCTTTATATAGATGTATAACTATAAGTTCACACTGCGAGGGTGTGTGCACGCTTAGCTGTAACCTGCCACCTGCGCTTTCGGCACAATGAGTGAATGACCATGATCTTTTAAGTGCTACTGTAGTAACGGATCGTTTAAATGCTTCTATCGTAACACAGGATCCTGAAATCAAAGTCCGCACGAAGAGTTGACTCGGGAGAAGAAACATTCTCCCGCTGCCCCTGCCGGGGATCGAACCTGCAACCTTTCGATAGCGAGTTCAACGCTCTACAACTGTCAGTGTCACTGAGGTACTATTGCAGCCTGTTAGGCTCAAAATCTTGACGCCAACGCTGGCGAGTGGTATGGAGAAACACTCACATTGTATAATAACTACAGTGATAATTGTGCTACTCCAAACGACTGGAAAATCAAATATCAGTGATCGTAAGATCAAATCAATAGAATTAGAATTAGAAGCCTACAATTTCGTTTACTTCTTTCTTGGTCGTAAGCAAAAGAAACACTGCAGTTTATAAAGAACACAGTAAGGAATCACTCGGATCTGGCCCGTGTATACAAACTAATTGTGAAAGCAACGTATTAACATGAATTTTAACAGTTGATACAATTCAAAAATGCATACGTCGCTAGTTTCTGCACCGGACAGCTTCGACAGAGGAGTCAAAGCCTCCGCCCATTCTACTTCCGCCATGATCGCACCTGCTTTGCGAATCTGTGAGCGAGGAGACGATTCGCCCCCTCGATTTCGGTTATCCAATCATAGCAGTTGTTTCATGCGTCCAGTGTGATAGAGTTTAGAAGCAACACTGTACACACTGCGTTGCCAACTCTATTGAACCAAAGCAGTTGTGCTGTTATTTCAATACTTCACATTTCTGAAACTGTAAAATGGATGTGATTCGAATATGAGATTTTTGACATGAGTTGAAATTTACGTGAACGACAACGTGATCTGTGTGTAGTTTAGGATTTGGTTATTGATAAGTTGGTGTGCTTTTCTCCGAAGCGGTCATGTCTTGCTATCAACGTGGGACACTTCCTGTACTGACCGCTGCACCATCGGAAAAATGAAAACTAATTTTGCTTCTCACTTCTCGGCTGTGGTGCGTCTATAACCACAGAAAGAACAACTTGATGGATAGCGAGAAAGTATACCTTTTCAAGCACGTGATATACTGGGTTCATATGATTGTGAAAGTTATTCAGTCTACAGACTGTCCGGTGTATTGTGACAAAGTTTGGATCACTTCCAACCGGATTGAGAATTGACAGTTACCTAAATCATGGGTAACTATTTTGGAAGAGGAAATGTGAAACCCAAAGAACGACCAGTTGTGCCAAACCATTCAGTTCCAGCTGGGGTGCTGCATAAACACAAGGCACATCCAAACTATGGCTACAACTCCAACAGAATCAAAACCAACAAATATTCTATTTTGACGTTCCTGCCCAAAAACTTGTTTGAGCAGTTCCACAGATTTGCCAATTTATACTTTATATTTGTTGTGGCGTTGAACTGGGTTCCAGAGGTGAATGCATTTGCAAAGGAAATTGCAGCTTTGCCTGTGCTATTTGTGTTGTCTGTGACAGCAATAAAAGATGCTTATGAGGACTTCAGGAGATATCGATCAGACAAGAAAGTGAACTCTCTTACTTGTCGGGTTTACTCAAAGTATGTATTACACTGATTTTATGTGTATGTGTGTTTGTCTGTGCGCGATCATGCAAATATTCCATTAATGAATATTTTCTGTTTGATTGGTGACAGAAACAAAATATATTTGACATAAAAATTAAAGTGTAAGAGCTAAGGATGTCTCCAAGTCCATCATTCACTTCTTAAAATAAATCCATACTTCCATGAAGAAGAATGTTTATGATAGGAATCAGTCAGCAATAAGAGATTCATGGAGTGTTGCTACATAAAATCAAATTTATATTTAACTGTCTAATGCACAAAAATAAAAAGTACACAGATACTGATACAGTGATACTGATAGCCATTTTTGACTTGTCCAGGACAGTGACGATTTACTCATATTTAACCAATGAATAGAAATGAAAAGTACACATTGATACTGGTAGACAATTTTGACTGGTGGAATATGTGACAATGTCATGAATAATGACATTATGTAGAAAAAAAGAGTGTTTTTTATGGCTGTTATTTGTCAGGCTTGCACAGCATTCTGCAGTATATAAATACATATGTGAATGGTAGAATTTGAACTATATATGCAATGTTCACATTAATGTGTAATTTTCAATATTTTACTGGATAAGATTATTTTATAGCATAATGTACTGGAAACAAAAGCAGCAATTGGTCAGACGTACCAGCTGTTATTTTGGCTAAACAGTTCTAAAACATTTTTGGAATGCAGAACAGTGAGACAGTGTATGTGTGTGTGTGTGTGTGTGTGGTTTGGATGGAGAAGGGAGCTGGGTGTTTGCTAGCACAGCTCAGATAGTAGTATGGATGGCCATATATATATATTAATATATATAATATATATATATATAATATCTGGCTACAGTGATTATCAGACTGGTTTTTGAGAACTACTTTCACTAGTTTCAGTGTTTCACCACCTTACACTATAGATGTCATAATGGCTTGAAAAATGTCTAGTGCGATCACTGGATATGTGTAGGATAATACACAAGGGAGTTAATTGGCACTTAACAAGCTACATAAACTCCAGAAAGAGGTACATCCTCCTCTCTCTCTCTCTCTTCTCTCTCTCTCTCTCTCTCTCTCTCTCTCTCTCTCTCTCTATATATATATATATATATATGAACTCTGGAGGAGCTTATACCTTGTGTTTACTCGTATGCCAGGTGGGAGTTACCATAGGTGACTCAGGTCTTTGCTGTTGTGTTTGTGTAATGTCTTTCAAACACTAATTAACTCCCTTAGGTGTTGATTCTGCAACAGTGCTCTGGGCCTTGTTCTGTTTCAAATTATATACAGGATTGTTCTTACAAAATTGTTGTCAGTGTGTGTAGCGTCATAATTGGTTGTACACGTTTTTTTAAAGACTGTTTGTTGCATGCAAGCTTTGAAAACTTATGGTTTGTGATCCCTTAATAATGGTGAAATCATATTATTATTAACTTAAGCTAATGCATACATAATTTACATATGTATCTATTTAGTATTTATGATTATATGTATAATACTCCTAAGGCCTTTATATCATATATATATATATAATGATATATTTCAGGTCTGAAGAGCGCTATGTGAAACAGGAGTGGTCCAATGTTTATCCGGGTGACTTTGTCCACCTCTCATGCAATGAGATCATACCTGCTGACATTTTGCTGCTGCGCTCAAGTGATTCTGCAGGCATCTGCCACATTGAGACAAGCAACATTGATGGAGAGAACAACCTCAAGCAAAGACAGACAGTCAGTGGTATTGACGTAGAGGTATGCGTACAAATTGCATTTGTATTTGTAGTTTGTACAGTTTGTTAGTAGTCAGCTGGCAAGTAATAGTCATTTAAAAAACAAACAAACTAATCAGTAATACTAATGGACCAATCCATTGTGACCGTAAGCTCCACCCTCAAGTCTGACAAATAACTGGACATTTTATTTTTTTGCGACTTAGCCGCGTTGAATGATTACTAATTTATATTGTATTGTACAACTGCTGATTATTTCTGATGTGTTTCCTGCACATTTTGACTGACTAAATGCCGAAATGGAGTTACTGTGCTTTAATTCTGCTCTGCTTTGATCTATTTTTGTTAATGTTGATGTTTGCAAATATTTCTTAGGGAGTGTCACATGAATGCATGTGTCCTGTTTTGCTTACAAATACTTGTAGTACACATTTTTCCTCTGTTTGTGTGGGGGGGTAAGTAAGTAAGTAATATGGTGTTTTACACCCAGTCAACCATTACAGTTATATCAGGGTGATAGAAAGGGGGGGGGGGATTATTGAGTGGGCCACAACGTACATTATTATTAGTAATATTTTGTTAGAAAAAATAAGAAAGTGTGGACATAATATACAATTGTTCAGTTTGTACATCTCTAAAGATTCTTTTTTTTCTTTTCTTTTTTATATAATATTAATTATATGAGAGTTTCACACAAATTTACATCAACCAGTGTTGGTGTTACATAATTATTATCATGAACTGACACACTACTTCATACTTAATAGGCATACATACATGTATCACTGTCAGTCACTGTATGACTTTATGAACACTGGAAACTGTGTAGTCAGACGTTAGTCCTGAACTTTTACAAGATTCCCGCAATGTAATCCACTAAGGGACACTATTTTGTTCTCTTGTCCGAAATGTAGTTCATGGTCCCTATTTCTGTGATGAATTGAAGCAATAATATTCATTTATATATATAACCTAAATTAGATAATTTGAAGGAAAAGTGCAGGCAGGTTGCTGCTTTCTTATTTTTCTAATTTTTTGGTTTTTGTTTGTTTGTTGTTGACACTAAAACTAGTGGAAGGTCTTTGAAGCTTAATTGTAGAAAGATTTTCATGTCTGGTCAGGGCTCCCATTAACTCACAAACCCACGAACTGAAAACTTTACACTAAACTTGCAACTGGATGCCACGATGGGCCCACTGGATGCATTAAACATTGCCAGGCTTGATGGTTGTTAAATGTTAAGTCCAGACCTGCTGTTCCTGACTGACCGACAGTAGGGGCATTACATGAAGAAGTTTGCCACTCTTTGTTTGATGTCACTGATATTTGCAACAGGGGTGTATACATACACATACATACTGTGTCCTGCAGTTTCTGTACCACTTCTTCTGTCTCAAGTCAAAACCAACAGCTACTTTACACTGACTGTTAAAGTGTTACTGACATAGTGACAAGTACACAACATTCTTCCAAACCTCATGAGAAGCAGAGGACTGTACACATGTTAGTTCACGTCAGTGGTCAGTGAGACACAATTACACCAAACACACAGCTCATAGTCATAGTATACCAAGTTAACTATTATGTCATGGCAGCACTACATTATGAGACATTTTAGTCTTCTAGTTCTGAAAGGTTTGATCTCGTAAGTCATGTGGAGAAACTAAGGATGAACTCATTACGTAGAGATCTTTGTACAGACTGTCAAGACTGTCATTCTTAATTTTAAGGCTTAGACATAAAACTGACTTGTGATTTTTCAGCCTTCCCTGAAAAGAAAATAGATCAAATGGAGTTCTTGAATAAAATCATCTTTCTTTTGTTCAAACTGGCACCGTAGTAATAAAAGGTGGCAACTTAAGAATTTTTGTGGTGGTAAGCCATGATACACACATTAATTACAGACCCAGTCTTAGCTTTTCATGGTACCTTTGGTCAATAGCACATTGTCCACAATAGGAGCATGAACCTCTAGTGCACTGAAGGCACACCTTGCCATAGGGTCATTGGTGCTGCCTGCTGCCACTTATTTCAGCTGGGGTGTTGTGTGACGGGGGCAGTTGCGCAAGATCACCCTGGACAGGTATGAAGCCTGGTCACCCCATGTGAACTGCTAGAAAGCAAAGTTACAGGCACACAACACATTCCTGACGTTGCTGGTGCTCGGCATCAGACATCAACATTGACTGCCAAGTAATGCACAGCTAGTTTGCCAATCGTTTCGGTTTAGGTGAGAACTGAGCTAATTGTCTGGGTCAAAAATCAGGTTGGGCTATTCATGAGCACTCTCTTAATTCTGGCATTGGCCAGGATCCAGAGTGCTGGGGACACCTCCTCAAGCTGTTTTCAGTGATGCAGGTTTGACACAAGGACATATAGAGGGAGAGAGGGGGAGAAAAAAACGGTTGTGCATTTTTAAAATCTTTTTGGTGTTGCAGCAGCTGAATAAAAAATAAAAAATCCCGGGGGGGGGGGGGGGGCGAGAGAGAGAGAGAGAGAGAGAGCAACATCTGAAGTTCCAGTTCCACCAATGATTTGAACTTGTAAATGTTGGTGTGAGAGTCTAGATTGCAAATAATTAGACCATGGAGCTACTTGAGAAACCTGGTCACAGTTAAGTTTATATCACCCTCCCTTTACTTCACACAGCAGCCTTTTTGCTTCAGCAATCTTTAGCATTATTGTGTTTGTTATTGAAATAGGTGTTACTCATACAGCAGGTTCATTAAGGACTCTCCCATCCCAAGGAACCATAACACACCAAGTTTCATCTTGATAGGTTCAGCAGGTTGGGCACCAAAATAATCATTCATGGCATTGACGCAGCCAGACTAGGTTTCTTCTTTGTGTACATAATTAAAATATAATTGCTCTTAATCTTAATTATAAGATAATTATAAATAGAACCACTGATGAAACACCACCCTGAAGAGTCACCCCAAATCTAAAGTCCTTTAAGTTCTAGAACAACTTTTTGTGACATCGTTTCCCTCCGTTCTCCATGTAGATAAACCAGACCAAGGACCATCCCTCATTGGAGACCACTTTACCTTTTGTTTTGTTTTTAGTCTTGTCTTAAAAGAGGGGTTGACTCTACTAATACTGTTAATGTTATAGTGATACTATAAGAGTATAATACACATAAAGTCAAGTACTGAAGTTGTGTAGTTAGACTCCATTCAGTCTTTTGGGGCTTCTCTGAAGACCCACATTTTCACCTAGGTAGGGTAGTTGCTGTGATGACGGTGCCAGTGAGATCCGGTGTGGTGTGTGCTCATGCAGGTGTGTGTGTGGAGTGGCGCACAATTCCATAAATACTGTTCATTTCTTCAACTCTCTCTCTCTCTCTCTCTCTCTTGAGCTCTCCTATATATATAATACACACACACTTGGTACTACACCTAACTACTAAATACTGTGTGTAGTTGCTTTTTCTTGGGTGTGGTGTGGTTGGAGGTTGTTGTGTACTTTATTGGCAGTATAAATGTCTGGTAGTTTTAACTTGTGAGAGCCTACATCAGTACATGTATGCACTGTGACTGTGCATCATCTGGCACTGTGAACACCCACGTTTTTGTGTGGAAGTTTTTATACGCAGTATAAAATAAATAAATTTTCATTCATTCATAGATTTAGAATTAGAGAGTGGTGATCTGTACTTCTATATATATATAGAGAGAGAGTGAGAGATGAGAAGGGTACTTGCACAATCTGTTCATTAACAACCTGGCTATTTAAGGTCATGCTCACAGCAATGTCAGTTACTGAGTAGTGAGTACATTTAGGTAAATTTGCAGTTGTATTGAACACCTGTTTTGAGCCATACCTTGTTAGGAAGTAATTGTGAAGTTTGAGAATTTATTTATTTTGGTTGAAAATTGAATATTATATGTTTTTGGGAAACAAATGGGCTGAATTTTTAATAAATTTTTTTTAGAATTCTTTTTATAACACACTCACACATGATGTCCTCACAGACGCTAGTAACAGTAATATCAACTGTTTGTTAAAATAGAACTGCTGTTCATTAATTGAAACTAAATTTTAGTTTCACCTTGATCTAAAACGGGTTGAGTTTTTAACAGGCCCTGGTGATTAGACCCAGTTAATTCTGTACAGTGAGTTCAGAGAATTGTGACTAATCCTCTGCCAGCAAGCACTGTACACTGTCTCTGACACCCAAGGGCCTGAGTTTGTTGCGCAATTCCACAGTCCTTTTAAAGTGTAGTGCTACCTTTAGCTGACAGCACTGCCCTACATTGAGAGCAGGGTACTCTGGTACATTGAGAGTCCTGATATCTAGGTTTCAAGGTTGTATTTAGTTTTTTGCTCCTGTGGGCTAGAAGTAGAGTTACATTCACACAATACATTCCATATTTAAACAAGTACATGAGTACTAATAATAAATTACTACAGCACTTTATACATTAGAGAAGAACAAGTGCTCAAACACAAATCAAAGTTGTGGATATATATATATATATATATAACTAAGGTACATGTAATAAACTGTGCAGCACACTGTCTTTTCAGTTGTAGACTTTTTTCAAAACTGTTGTTAGTGTTAATAAATGTATTATGCCCTTAAATTATATTTAAAAAAATGTGTTCTGCAAAAGTTTATTGATATGATAAATTACTGTTTAAAAACAATAATCTCAAAACATCTGGTAGGAATAAAAGTTCTAGTATTATTAGAAAAATCACAATCCCATTGCCATTACTGTAAATGTTCCACCTTTTTTTAGTTTTGCCAATCATATGATCTTCTTTTTTCTGATTTTAAAAGTGAATTACATTCCTTTTATTTTTAGAGCAGTGTGACAGTGACTCAAAACAGTGACAGTGTGAACTTATGTTTGACAATTTCCCCCCAGCCAAGGCTCATCCCCTTTGTTTTGACTTTAAGACTACGTTTGCTTGATTTTTAGGCTGGTCTTGAGGACTTTAAAGAAGAGTTCCACTGTACTGTCAGGTCATGCTATCAGACAGCCTGATTTTAATGATGGTGGTTGCCACATCAGAGAGCAATCCTGCTGCACAGCTTATGTTTGTTGCGAGAGGATTAAACAAACTTTCCACCCCTGGGAAACATATGGCCTTGCTGGTTTCTCTGACAGTGTATAAAGATTACATCTACTGTCAAGTCTGTACAAGTTAGCTCAGCTGATAAATGATGGCATGTGGTAATTACAGTTTACAGAGAAGTAGTGTCACAGTTGACTTTTGGTGGTGACTGTATTGTGTACTGGGTGACTTGAGTGGGATTGGGGTCAAATAGAAATGGGATTGAAAGGGTTCACGTTAACTGGTAATTTCCAGTATGCTACCAGTTGTGAACAGAATATATCATATATGATACTGGCTGAACAAATCAGCAATCAGTCAGATGTACCGGCTGTTATTTTGTGTGACTGGTTCTAAAAATTAAAACAGAGAGAGAGTGGTGTGTGTGCGTGTGTGTGTGTTCTAGTTGGGAAGGGAGCATGGTGGTTGCTAGTAGAGCTCTGGTAGTAGTACAGATGGCTGTGTATCTGACTGGTTACACAGATTGTCTGACCGGTTTCCATGAACCACTTTCTCCACCTAATAGATGTCTTACTGGTTTGACAGAGTAGGAATAGGAGCAGATTGGATTGGGACTGGATGGGATTGGGTTGGAATGGATCATTGAGTGGGATTGGGACTGAGTTAGACTGGGACCAAGTTAATCTGGGCCTGAGTGGGAATGGGATTGGTTTGAAATGGGATCATTGAGTGGGATTAGGACTGAGGAGGAATAGGATCAAGTTAGACAGGGACCGATGGGATTGGTTTGAAATGGGATCATTGAGTGGGATTGGGACTGGAGGGAACAGGTTTGAGTCAGAACTCGAACCTGAAAACGTTATTTTACAAAGATTGTACTTTAGGATCAGTCACACCTCTCTAACAACTTGTCCTTGCTGATGAGTAAAAAATCACACAGCATCATTTAGTCTATGAATGAATGAGTGAGAATTTATACACAAACTTCCACACAAAAGCTTGCATGTTCACAGTACTAAAATCATGCATGTATGCAGTGCATTACATCAGTCAGTTATACATACATGTATAAGCACACAACCAGCAGATCAGCTTGAAGAACATCAGATAAATCCATGAAAATGGAAGCAGTCAGTGCTTATCTTCTGATTAGGATTGAGTGGGAATGGGATAGCTTGGGATTAAGTGAGAATGGGAGGAAGTGGGACTGGGATTGGGACTGCACTTGGATTAAATCCCATGATTCTAAACTTCATAAAACTCTGAACTAAAATGGTGTTGGTAGTGACACAGCTTTCTGAACTAAAATGGTGTTGGTAGTGACAAAGCTTTAGTAAGCTATTAGTATTAGTTATTATAGAATTTATTATCTGTAACGGTGTCTGCGTACAAAGGGATGCTTTGGCATTATATGCTGGTACTGGTCATTAATTTGTCATTGATAATGATGATGATGTGTGCTTGTGCTTATACTGTATAGTGTAATCAATTAGTGTGTGTGTGTGACTTGGTTTAAGAGTAAAGATACAGAGACACAGAGAGAAACTATGAAGTCTTCAGTTAATAGCATTGTAATCAGAGTTCTAACGGCAGTCTTGGTTGTCCTGAACTAATGGCGAGCCAGCAACATAAATGAACACATATGCGCCAAACTCACGGTACTATAGTATAACACAGCACTGCACGTGAATCAATAATGCCCTGGGCTGCCTGTAATGTCCATACTGACTGGCAGGCAGAGCGGTACATAGTTTGACACCCACCCTGCAGCAGTCCAGTTCTTATTGTTGACATAAGGGTTTGTTACCTTCGTGTTCATGTACTGTTAAAATAGCCCCCTGAAGAGTCCTAGCAGGGATTGGTATGAATGCTGACCAAACCCACTTGTGTTGATACACTCAGTCACAGTCACAGCCTGCAGCACAAGGAGTCTTTTGGGATTTACCTCACCTGCCCACCCCACCCCACCCAGTATCCATGGGCTCCTGTGACAATGCAGTCTAGCACTGAAGAGCTGAGTCACAAAAACAATGCTTGCAGGGATCACAACACTTTGTGTAACACTCACACATGACATGTCAGTGTGAAGAGAAACTACATAATTTCCAGAGTTGAACTTAAACCAAACTGTCATAGTTGAAAAGTAGGGAACACTAAAGTCACTTTGTACTCTAGAGTGCAGGAGAGATGAGTAGGTATGTTATTTAGGACATAATTGGTTACTGGCAATTACAATAACAATTAAACAGTTCAAAACAACATAGGTAAAACTAAAAGTATACAAATCAGGTAAAACAAAGTAATACAGCTTATATTACAACAGATTATGATCCCAGTGAAACAGCAGTTGACATATTTTACCACTTTCTTTTCCAAGCGAGAAAAAAAGAAGAAGAAAGAGAAACAAGGAACAAGAAAAACAGCTGGCTGTGGATTATTATCCCAAAAGGATCCTCAAAGTGTCTGTTGTTATGGCTAGAACACCAGAAGCTCCCAGTTCTGTGTGCATGGGGAGCTTCTGGTGTTCTATCCATCAGGTCAAAGACACTTTGAAGATCCTTTACTGGGATAATAATCAGGAGCTCCCAGTTCCGTGTGGCGTAAAACACCAAGTTACTAACTTACTCCCAGTTCTGTGTGGAGGCCACTGAAGAAATAAATACCATTTTCATTTAGGTCACCATTTTCTGTATTCTGTAGTGTTTATCTCTGTCAAGTGAACTTCTGTTGATGACACATGCCAGCATTGTAGGAAAGGGGTGATCTGTTGGGTTAACCCAAGCTATTTTTAGCTCACTCTTATTGGTCATTTGAGTCAAACTGGCTGGCAATTGAATTATTTTTATGGTCATGGAGCTTGCTGTTACAGCTTGCACACACACACAGATATGCATGAATGCAAACATGCACACACATGTGAATGCAGACATGTATACATTAACTCCATTTAATCAATGAAGCGGATGACTTAAGCACCAGAGGAGAATTTTCATCATGACTGGAGAATAATTCTAATTGGCATTGTTGTTTTTCCTGGTTCTCCAGAGTGATGACTTTGACCCCAGGCAGTTTACCTACACGGTGATGGTGGATCAGCCCAACACCTCCATCTATAGCTTCAAGGGATATGTGTGAGTACAGAGGTGCATTGCTTCGGAGCTTGGCAAGGCAGACATATTTTTCTTCAGCGTTCCAGGAGGTGGACATGTTTTTCAACTTGACTACAACACAGGGGAAATGCACTCACTTTCAAGATAGCTGTTGTGATCAGGAAAAGTTGTTGCATTGATAAAAGGAATTAGTTACAAGATTTAAGAAATCATGAGTTACTTTGCAGTCCATCTTTTTGGTAAGGCAAGGAAACTGTGTCCGCCTGTTAAATTGTGGACATCCTTTTTGGTCTTGCGTTATTGGAATTTGTTAATGTGATTCACAGTGGAATACAGTTGACACACATTAATAATACAGGTGTGCCGGTCCCAAGGACTTTTTCCATGCCCATTTGTCCTGCGCTGCATTTATTGAAGATCTGAAAAAACTTGGGGAGGGGGGGTTGTCACATTCTGAAAAACAACAACATGGGCTGTCAACCAAAACCTATAGCCCTGGATGGAATGTTATTCCAGGGTTTTGGGGAAAGTTAACGCAGAATACTGACTCTAATGACAGCAAGATATATGTATATATATCTACCACTGGTCTTTTCAGACAGTTTCATGTTAACAGTGCTGCATTGTACTATATCTATGTTGTGACTGAAAGACTAACAAAATACGTTGAGTGTACTTGATACATATTGTCATTCCTGATTTGTTTACAGGATAAAAGGTGATGAAAAGATACCGCTGAATAGCAGCAATTTGCTGCTGCGTGGCTGCATCATCAAAAACACAGATTTCATTGAGGGCTTTGTTCTCTATGCTGGTATGTATTTGTGTGTGATTGAGAATTTTTTCTCTCTGCTTGTACATGTGTGTGTAACTGTAAGATACCTCAAGGGTGTATGTGTATTTGTACATATATTTTTATGTTTCATTGAGAGTTTTGTGCTCTTTCTTGATATATGTATGTTGGTGTGGGTGTGTGTTGGGGGGGGGGGGGGGGGTAGTCATTGTGTATATGTATGCATACACTTTAAATTTGTATTTGTGTAGTAGTATTTGTGTCTGTACATTTACCATGAATACTGAGATTATGTTTATAGTATGCTGTAATTCACTAATTGAAGTCCCAGTACAGCAGACGTTATAAGTGTTTGCTTATGTTTTTGATGGGTTTTCATGAATGTTTGACTCACTGTCACTTTGGCAGTAGGGAAGTAACGAATGATTACACACGCAAACTGTGCTGTAGGCCATGAGACGAAAGCTATGCTGAACAACCGAGGTCCTCGCTACAAGCGCAGTCAGCTGGAACGTCGCATCAACCGGGATGTCATCTGGTGTGTCATCCTTCTCCTGTTCCTGTGCTTCTTCTGTGCTATAGGTGAGCCCAGCACACAGTCTCCCAGTCTCCAGGACATTGTCCCCAGCATGCTTTCTCCAGCCTTTGCTATAATGGGCTGTGCAAAATCAACACACAAGGGAGTTAATTAGCACTTGAAATACGTAACACTATGCATAATATGTAGGCGGCTTAGGTCTTTGTTGTTATGCATTTCAGGTGCTAATTAACTCCCTTGTGTTTGTTTTTTTCACTCAGCTAACTGACAGTTTGTGTTGTTGCTCCTGTGGCTGTAGGTTTGTAGCGGATGACTCAGATTATGCCAAGTGTCTATCACAGATGCTGGCAATGCTTATGCCAGCATGGATAATACCAAAATTGGTATTAATTGCAACTGAACTATTTAATATCTGGAGCAGGGGGCCTGATATTTATTTGTTTTTAGCATTGTTACTTTTAGCAACTCCTGTCACGAGGCTTCAGCCATGTATGTGAACTAACCAAATTTCCAGCCATCAGTTTGCAGCGCGTTTGAAATGCAATTGTACAAGGAACTCAAAAAGACTGTTACAAGCCCCTATGGATGAAAATTAGGGGTAAAAACAGCAACATTGCAGCCATTATAGAGCATACTGACAGCATTAGATTTATGAGTGGTTTCAGCAGACAAACAAATAGTTCCATTTCGATAGAGTAGCCAGTAACTGCAGAGGTTGGAGGAAGGGTGCCAGAAATTGAGGCTTGGAGTATGCCCAGCACTTACATGTGAACATGTGCACAGATATACCCACATGCACATGCACACAAGGCTGCACCAAAGCCAGTCGTGTTCAGAAAGTGCACAACACTTGTGAAGAACAACTGACTTTTATCAGCTTGGACACTGATGTACAGAAAAGCAGGGGTATTCTGTTCAGAAAGTGTACAATATTTGTGACAAATGATTTGTTGTTATCGGCTTGAACACTGACGTGCAGAAAAGTGGGGGTGTTCTGTTCAGAAAATGTACAATATTTGTCATGAATGACTGACTCTTTATTGGATTGGACGTTGATGCACTGGAAAGTGGGGGTGTTCTGTTCAGAGTAACTTGTGTTTCACGCCCAGTCAAAAGTGTCCAATATTTGTGACATATGACTTGCTGTTTTTGGCTTGGTCACTGATGTACAGAAAAGTGGGGGTGTTCTATTCAGAAAGTGTACAATATGTGTGATGAATGACTTACTGTCATTGGCTTGGACACTGATGTACAGAAAAGTGGGGCTGTATGCATTTCAGGCAGTGGGATCTGGCTGGCTGACTACAATGGTTTGACGGATAACACCAACCTGGTGCCCTTCATTCCATTTGGTGACCTTGACCAGTACAGCCCACTCTTTCAAGGCTTCATCGTATTCTGGACGTACATCATCATCTTCCAGGTGTGTGAGTTGGGGCTTCTTTGATGAGCAGAGTATGTGCAGTATATTTGCTGCACACACATGTATGGATCCAGTTAGTGTTATTTATACTATGCTGATGGTGTGTTTCAATTAAGACTAGTTTTCCCTTAAGACAGTAAAGTGTCATTTCATGCACTATCACATGTGCCCTTCAAGTTCAATGCCCGCACATTCACATTTTGTGTCCACTCCCACTCCAGGCAGCAAAGGGCAAGGTGATTGATATGCTAGAGGTTAAAGGTGATATGCTGACTTCATGCCTGCAGAGCATGGACCCGCTGCTGCTGTATGTGTCCGTGGAGTCCACTTCCTGTCCCAGTCCACTTCCAGTCTAGGCGTCTGCCAGTGGTTAATGATGATGTGTCGACTGTGCAGTATGTGTGGAGCTGGGGCCTGGTCCACTTCCTCTCTAGGTATCAGAGGGCAAGCTGGTTGATATCCTAGTGGTTAAAGGTGACGTGTTGACTTCATGCCTGCAGAGCGTGATCTTCCTGCTGCTGTACACGTCTGTGGAGCTTTGAAACTGGGCCCGGTCCACTTCCTGTCTAAGAGTCTGACAGCACTGATTATTATGCAAGTGTTTAATGAGGATGTGTTGACTGTTTGCTGTATGTGTGGAGCTAGGGCCTGGTCCACTTCCTCTCTAGGTATCAGAGGGCAAGCTGGTTGATATCCTAGCGGTTAAAGGTTACATGTGGACTTGATGGTTGCAGAGCGTGATCCCCCTGCCGCTGTACGTGTCTGTGGAGCTGGTGAAGCTGGGCCAGGTCTACTTCATCACCCAGGATCTGGATTTGTACGATGAGGAGTCGGACAAACGGATGGAGTGCCGGGCTCTCAACATCACCGAAGACCTGGGACAGATCGAGTACATCTTCTCTGACAAGACAGGCACGCTGACAGAAAACAAGATGGAGTTTAAGAGCTGCACCGTAGGAGGAGTGGACTACCCTCACCTCCCAGGTGAGTGACATTCAGTTTGGTATTGACCCACGTCCCTCTTGTGGCAAACCCTTATTTTTTGCCCTGTGGACAGTGTAGGACATCTGTGGTAAAGTTCTTCTTTCCCCACAGGCATGGAAGATAACATGTGGCATCCTGCATGAATTTCAGGTTTTTGTGCATACTTTTAGAAATGTACCTTTTTGTTTTGTTATGCCTTTCTTTGATACAACTCTTAGTAGGAGTTTAGGAAATAATGGGAAGAAGAATTTTAGTGCACCTAACTTCACATTCAAACTCTAGGCATGTATGTAATCGGGACAAACAATCCTACAAGGCATACAACAGAGACCACAGACACAGTAATCACAAACCAAAACACTTGCAGTTCATTGAGAAAGGTTTCAAGAAACCAAAAATGGTAAACTCATTGGGGTGTTACTGTTGTTTTTATTTACCCTAGACCAAAACGCTACATTACAATATGCCAGCACTCTCGTCAGTAACAAAGTTACAGCAAAAGTGCCCCAAGACGACATTATTATGTGCACATGCACACATACATCATTGATGGAGATAGGAGAACAGGAGGGAAAGATGTAGAAAGTTTGTGGGAGGGTCCAAACTCTACTGAAAATCAAGAAAACAGACTGTGTCCTGAGGCAGTTCAGGTCAGTTTAGTTCAGTTCAGCTCAAGATGATATCTGTGTGGTTGGGAAAGCTCATATGTGCTCCACCCCATTTCTCAGAAATTTCCCCAGCATTGCCATTGAAACAGTTTGAATATTGGTGTGACTAGTCCGACTTTCTTTGCGGTCAAAATTAAATGACAGTTTTTATGCAAAATGCATGCACAGCAGCACGTCAATGTGAGCAAATACTGTGCCATACCTGTGGTAGAAAAGATGTTTGTAGCAGTCGGATGAGTGTAAATTTTGCCTTCATAAGCACGTGTTTGTTTCAGGGGATGACAGTTACTCAAGCTACAGTGACTTTGACAGTCGCATGTCGTTGGCAGGTGTCAGCAGGTCTAGCTCTGTAAGTCACTTTGTGTAGTCGTATCTCTTTTGCTTGTGTCAGCAGATCTAGCTCTGTAAGTCACTTTGTACAGTCATATATGTTTTGCTTGTGTCAGCAGATCTAGCTCTGTAAGTCATTTTGTACAGTCATCTCTCTTTTGCTTGTGTCAGCCGATCTAGCTCTGTAAGTCACTTTGTACCCTCATCTCTCTTTTGCTTGTGTCAGCTGATCTAGCTCTGTAAGTCACTTTGTACCCTCATATCTCTTTTGCTTGTGTCAGCAAATCTAGCTCTGTAAGTCACTTTGAGCACTTGTATCTTTTGCTTGTGTCAGCAGATCTGGCTCTGTAAGCCACTTTATACAGTCATCTCTCTTTTGCTTGTGTCGATGGATCTAGCTCTGTAAGTCACTTTATACAGTCATCTCTCTTTTGCTTGTATCAGCAGATCTAGGTCTGTAAGTCACTTTATACACTCTTTTGCTTGTGTCGGCAGATCTAGCTTCATAAGTCAATAATTTTTAGATTCCTTAACCTGTGTGATTCCAAAAACAACCTTTGGGAGTTCTTTTGCCTTTAACTTTAAGCCCAAGTAGCAAAGTTTTTTTGATGTCTGTGTCTTCAGATTATTGAGAACCTGCCCCTGGAGCCGGCACTGCAGCGCGAGTTGTCCAACATGTGTCTGCGCAGCCTGGAGAGCGTGGAGGTGATGATCCCGCCCCACGTGAAGCGTGTCCAGGAGTTCTTCTTGCTGATGGCCATCTGCAACACTGTGGTGGTCTCCCACCACCCCCATGAAGATCTGGTCAGTTGGCTGTAGATGTGTAACACTGGTGATCTGTCCCTCCCCCCACCCCCACAACACCTCCCCCATCACTGACACCCACCCACCCCTTCATCCCACCTTGTCTTCCGAGCCTCTGAAGATCTGGTCAGTTATTTACAATGTGCAGCACTGAATGGGTCCCCATATACAGCTCTGTACACCCCCCCCCCCCCCCCCCCATCCCTCATAGCACTTAGGGGTGATGGTGGGTCCCCCCTTCACCCATCCACCAGGTGAGGTGGCCCCCTCACCGCACCCACCCACCCACTGCCCACCTCCATGTCTTCCCACCTGCATCCCCCACCTCACCAACCTATCAGGACTTTTTCCTCCCAGAAAAGTGACAGATCCACAGTGCAGTATTATGCCTTGTCCTTGTTGAAATTCTGCTTGTGTGGAAAATCGTGTTCAGATTGTGTGACATTAGTGGCATCTGGAAATGTCCTGTAGTTCTGCATCAGTTCTTCAGTGCTTAGCATGGGACCAGCCTGGCTGATCTGTTCTTTTCAACCTTTTGTGTGTTTTTGCCTTGTTTTAGAACACTGACTGTCAACTTTGTTTCAGAATTTTTTGATCTAACAGAAACTGATATAGTTTCTTTTACAAATCAGGCAAGCTCAGTGGGGACTCATTTACCCAAAAATGGGCAAGTTCATTTGGCACAGATTTTCTCAGTCTGATAACTCAATCACGAGAGTGATTTGTTTTTGATTTCTGAGCATGACATCATTAATATGTGCGATCTGTGGCTTATTCTTGTGATTCTGCGTGATGATTTCAGATGGATGAGAGTGGGTTCCTGGCGGAGCCGCACTTCAGCAAACCCCCCGACCAGTCCAGCGAGGCCATGGACCGCTACAACCGCCTGCAGCACAGCAGTGCCTCCAACTCTCGGACGTCACTCAGCCGCTCACGCCTCTCCCTCTCTAGTGACTTGGGAGATTACCCTCCCTCAGAGGGCAGCGTCACCGGGTCATCGTTTTTGTCAGACAGTTCCCTGAGGACGCGCTACGAGGCAGAAAGTCCTGATGAGCTGGCACTGGTGAAGGCAGCGAGTACTTATGGCTGTCGACTGTTGAAACGATCCCCTGACAAGGTCCTCATTTGGCTGCCAGGTAAGGATGATGACTCCACTGACAGGTGTGCTTTCTGATAGGTTTCTGTGGGTGTGGGTGCTTGTGCGGGTGCATGTATGCGTGTGTGTGTGTGTGTGTATGAGAGAGAGAGAGAGATGTGTTCTACTCAGGGAAAACTGGAAAACATCAGAGAAGGCAGGAGTGTGTGAAAGAGAGAGAGAGACAGAGAGAGAGAAGATGTGCTCTACTCAGGCAAAAAAATCAGAAAAACAGATCATTTTCCAGCCACTACAAAGTCATGCAATGTAGAATCTTCACAACTATGTGTGTTTCCACGCGCACATGCAAACAAATACACATTCACACAGGTATTTGCTGTGCACACACAGATCTCTGGCTTTAAGTTTTGCGGACTGCAAAAGCCTTCCAAGATGAGTTCCTAACCAGTGTCCCACATCTTGTTTGCCTGTCCACAACAGCTGAAGGAGAGGTGGAGTTTGCTGTTCTCAACGTGCTGCAGTTTGATGCCACACGCAAGCGCATGTCCATCATCGTGCAGCACCCGCTGTCGAAAGAAATCATCCTCTTTGTCAAGGGAGCTGATTCCGCTATTCTCAGTGTATTGCACAAAAAATACAAAGGTTTGTTGGGTTTTGGGTATTTTTTGTTTACTGTGGAAGCGTGTTGATGAGTAGAATGTTCATTATGTGAAATTTTACCAGTTTGAATGTCAGCAAGGTGATGTTTGGGGATAGCCGAGTCTATGGGTTATCTGGATGCTTGCTTAGCTTGCATCCTCATTTGCAGAGTTATTTCCTTGATGATCTACATTTCTGTGAATGAAAGACTTGGGGGGGGGGGGGGGGGTTATTATTGATGCTGTTTCTATTTTGACATGATCAATTTAACATCCTTGCCCTGATATTGCCTTCATTGTTGATGGCAGAGTTTTACTATGATTATGCTCATGCGGAATACCTGCTTTAGCCCTCTTTCCCAAACTTAAGTCATTGGTTTGCATTACTTTGTGTTAAATGAGACATACTTCGAAATGTTTTTGTTTCTCCATTTCCTTCCCTTGTTTTCTAATTGACTTTGCTACATCAAATGTCATTGCACAATTATTGTTTTTTCAAATAGTTTCCTCACTGGTTTGAAATGTTTGTCCACCAGTTGACACAGAGGATGAGCGGGTCGTATCAGAAACGTTGAACCATCTCAACAGCTATGCACTTAGGGGACTGCGCACACTCTGCATGGCTAGAAGGGTGAGTTCCTCAAAACCACCACAGCATTACAACCGGGCGGACAGAGGAAAGCTTAATCTGATATAGCCATTTTGGTTGATGCACACGAAATTATGTGCTTCATTAAAAACTGTTGGGTGGGAGGATGCTGCTTCCCCCCCTTCCCTCCTCACTCCCCGCTACCCCCCCCCTCCTCCTTCGCCTCCCCCTACTTCCACATCTGGTCTATCAGCAGAAAATGATTTGAGCCACTAATGTCCTTGGTTATGTTTGATGCAGATATTAGCTGATGGGTAGGCGGTTGTGGTTACCTCACCTGGTGGCTGTTTGGTGTTACAGGTGTTGTCGAAAGAGGTGTACAACACCTGGCTGGAGGAGCACAAACAGGCCGAGTCAGCAATGGATGACAGAGACACGGCCTTACGAGACTCCGCCTGTCGCATTGAGCAGGACCTGGAGTTGTTAGGTACCGTGAGGAGTTGATGGCGTGGTAGTCTGGATGCCGTATGCAGTTTTACAGTGTATACAGAAATGCAAGTGCATCATGTGCTTGCATGCAAACACACACACACACACACACATATGCATGCATGCACACACACACATACACATTCACACACACACACGCACATGCATGCACACACACCCCCACACCCCCACACACAAACTGTCCTCTTTGTTTGTTGCTACATGAATAAGGAGAGCAACACATGCCCCCCCCCCCCCCCCCCCCCACCCCCACACACACACTCATACTTTTAAATGCAGCTTTATTGTTTGACCAGGTGCTACAGGCATAGAAGACAAACTGCAGGATGGTGTACCAGATACCATTGCTCATCTGCGAGAGGCTGGAATCAAAGTCTGGGTGTTGACGGGAGATAAACAGGTAGGTGTTGAAACTGTTAGCATTGGTTAGTGTGAATTTTGTCTGAAAACATTACATGTGGGTTTTTTAACTCTTTTTTTATTTTTATTTTTACTTCTTCTGAACTTGTGCACGTTTGTACACAGAATCAGTTTGGGGGTAGTATGTATGCTGTTTGTTATTCTGTGTCTGTGCTAACAGCTATGCTTTTTCCAATGCAGTTCAGCTGTCTATTTTCTCAGTAAACATGCCAGGTTTTGGCCAGATGCATCTGGTCAGGAAGCAAGCCAGTGTTTAACAATCATCAGGCCTGGTTTTGGCAGAATATGAAACACTAAAATCAATATTTACACAGTCCTGTGTTTCAAGGAGATGACTGTATTGCGTACACACGTGTAGATCTGTTATGAGTTGAGGTGTGACTCTTCTTCTTCTTCTTAAGTGATAGCGATTGAGACTGCCTAGATCTTGAGGTTGATTCTGTTGCTGACTATAATGTGTGTGACTACTGTAATTTCAGGAGACAGCCATTCAGATTGCCTATGCCTCCAAGCTTATCAGCAAGAATCAGGCAGTCATCACCATCAATGCACACAGCAAGGTAAATCATTGTCAACCCCATCCTCTGGATCACTCAGAAGTGCACAAGCAATTTGGTTTTCTTGTACCTGTCTTTTTGCATAGTGGAATCACTGTTGCACATAGTGGCCGAAGCAGTCAGGATGAGTTTTTGTGGAAGTTCACAAAACAAAAATGTATTTTAAAGAGTAAATAGGTTTTTTTCAGTCACTTTGTCTTGAACATAATTTCAGCTTAAAAAGGTGTTTGCGTGAGGAGGGTTTGTGTTAAGACAGTTGCATGTACAGTTTGTGTGGGGCTGACACAGTGAGAGAGATACAAGTGTGATTTGTATTGTTTCTCACCCACTGTGTGACAGGAAGCCACTGAAGACCTGCTGGTCCACCACCTAGGTCAGCTGCACCGCGACTTGTCCGGTAGACCACAGTCCCCCCAGGCAGAACAGGATTTGAATGCCGCACCCTCCAGCCCCATGCCCACCAGTCCTCCCCAGTCCCCTCGTCCTGAGGGTGGATGGCAGGGCTCACAGGAGCGGTCATACGCCATGGTGATTGACGGACAGACACTCACCTGGGCCTTGCACCCAGATGCTGAGAAGTTTTTCCTGGCTCTTTCACAGAAATGTCAGTCAGTTGTCTGCTGCCGAGCCACTCCCCTGCAGAAGGTGAGGCACTTTGCTCTCATAAAATTATTTATTTTTTGTATTTTTGTGTTACCTCCTTTTAAAAGAAGAGAGATTTGAAATGAACGGAATTGCAGTAGTTTCTCTATTTATTTATAGAGTGGTTTAAATTGAACTGAACAGCAGCTTTTTTATTTTGTTATTGTATTTTGTGTGTGTTAATTCATAAAATGTCTTGTTAATCTGTTCAATGATGAGCAGTTATCTTTTTTATTATTTATATATGTATTTTGGGGGTCTTTATACCCTTGCTAACTCTTATAAAAAGTCATGTTTATCTGTTCAGTAATCAGCATTTATTCTGTTTGTTACGATGGTGACCTGTAATAACCATTGCTTCTCATTTTCACACTGATTTCAGTGACCTTGTCTCATTTTCAGGATGTTAGGAGAGACTTATAAATCAGTCTGCCCATTTTGAATTTAGGCCAACTGAACATTTCCTTTTCTTGTTAAAAAAAGTTGCTTTATTGCCTTTTTGTTTTAGCCAAACCCTTTGATTTGGTGAAAGCAGTTACACAGATGTGTGCACACATGCATGCACGCACACACACGCTTACGCTGGAGTTAACTGATGGTTATAGTTTGCTTGCTGAGTTCTTTTGAGCATCAGTCTTTGAAGTAGGAATTCCTGAGAAAACTTTGTAGGGCAAAAGCTAGCACTATCACAACTTGTCAGTTACTGATGCACTGCTGTTCTTTGCTTGCAGAGCAATGTTGTCAAGCTCGTCAGAGATCACCTGAAAAAGATGACCCTGGCCATTGGTAAGTCGTGCCTTTCTTTTAATGTACCTCTCTTTTCTGATGAAGTGGTGTAATTTTGAATCAATTACAGTGGGATTCATTTGAATGAAAATCTTTAAGACAGGGTGCTTGCTTTAAGACATAGTTTTAAATTCTCGATTGTACACTTTTCTTGCACTTTTAGTTCTCTCAAGGCACACTGTAGACACTAAAGCCCACTGTCATCAACCTGTAACCTGTCTGCACAACCTGCTGTCCCTGCTGCTTTGCAGCAGCCAGCAAATGGGACCCTTTCTCTACAACAACTGCGCCACATGGTGTGCTTTAGCTGAATGAGGCACCTCATAGTGTGCTTTAGCTGAATGAGGCACCACATAGTGTGCTTTAGCTGAATGAGGCACCACATGGTGTGCTTTAGCTGAATGAGGAACCACATAGTGTGCTTTAGCTGATTGAGGCACCACATGGTGTGCTTTAGCTGAATGAGGCACCACATGGTGTGCTTTAGCTGAATGAGGCACCACATGGTGTGCTTTAGCTGAATGAGGCACCACATAGTGTGCTTTAGCTGAATGAAGTACCACATAGTGTCCTTTAGCTGAATGAGGCACCACATAGTGTGCTTTAGCTGATTGAGGCACCACATAGTGTGCTTTAGCTGAATGAGGAACCACATGGTGTGCTTTAGCTGAATGAGGCACCACATAGTGTGCTTTAGCTGAATGAGGCACCACATGGTGTGCTTTAGCTGAATGAGGCACCACATAGTGTGCTTACAGCTGAATGAGGCACCACATAGTGTGCTTTAGATCAATGAGGCACCACAGTGTGTGCTTTAGATCAATGAGGCACCACATAGTGTGCTTTAGCTGAATGAGGCACCACAGTGTGTGCTTTAGATCAATGGGGCACCACATAGTGTGCTTTAGCTGAATGAGGCATCACATAGTGTGCTTTAGATCAATGAGGCACCACAGTGTGTGCTTTAGATCAATGAGGAACCACAGAGTGTGCTTTAGATGAGTGAAGGGTGAACCATGTGCTACAGTGATCTTGATGGCTTGCATGGTTTCCAGGTGATGGTGCCAATGATGTCAGCATGATTCAGACGGCAGACATTGGCGTGGGAATCTCTGGTCAGGAGGGCATGCAGGCTGTCATGGCATCGGACTTTGCCATTGCCCGGTTCCGATTCCTGGAGCGTTTGATGCTGGTGCATGGGCACTGGTGCTATGACCGCCTGGCCAGGTTCGCCGGCATCATGTTCTACAAAAGTCTGGTGAGTGCCAGACCAATCAGGTGCCTTACAGTGTGTTGTGAGCTGGGTGGGGTAGCTGCTGGGTTTGTTTGTTTTGGTAGCTGCTGGGTTTGTTTTGGTAGCTGCTGGGTTTGTTTGTTTTGGTAGCTGCTGGGTTTGTTTTGGTAGCTGCTGGGTTTGTTTTGGCAGCTGCTGGGTTTGTTTTGGTAGCTGCTGGGTTTGTTTTGGTAGCTGCTGGGTTTGTTTTGGTAGCTGCTGGGTTTGTTTTGGTAGTTGGTTTGTTTTGGCAGCTGCTGGGTTTGTTTGTTTTGGTAGCTGCTGGGTTTGTTTTGGTAGCTACTGGGTTTATTTTGGTAGCTGCTAGGTTTTGGTAGCTGCTGGGTTTATTTTTGTAGCTACTGGGTTTGTTTTGGCAGCTGCTGGGTTTGTTTTGGCAGCTGCTGGGTTTGTTTTGGTAGCTGCTGGGTGTGTTTGTTTTGGTAGCTGCTGGGTTTGTTTTAGTAGCTGCTGTGTTTGTTTTGGTAGCTGCTGGGTTTGTTTTGGTAGCTGCTGTGTTTGTTTTGGCAGCTTCTGGGTTTGTTTTGGCTGATGCTGGATTTGTTTTAGTAGCTGTTGTGTTTTTTTGGTAGCTGCTGGGTTTGTTTTGGCAGCTGCTGGGTTTGAGAAGTTGCAGTCATAGAGTGAACATTTTTTCCTGTTTTCACCCAGCGGCGAGCTTGTGTGGTTCCCAGCATGTTAATATCAGTCAGTCAATCAAAATGGTTTTTATGTGGCATGGTGCAAATCCATATGTATTCTAAGTACCTCTCATAATGCCTTACTGTGATAATAATACAGTGATATAGCACAATATAAAACTAGCACAGAAATACCCTCATACATGCCGTTATGTTAACAGTATAAAACTAGCACAGAAATACACTCACATATGCCCGTAAAAGAATATACAATTATACATAATACTAGTACAACACACATACACACACTGCGTATATATACACACACCACACTGCACGCGCGCGCGCACACAGACTATTGCTGACTAACTCTTGCTTGTTTCAGCTGTCGGTGTTTGTCCTGTTCTGGTTCCAAATCTTCAGCGGTTTCTCAGGCTCCCTCATGATTGACAGTCTCTACCTGACAATGCAGCACGTGGCCTTTGTGGCACTGCCACCGCTGATCAATGGTGTCTTTGATAAAGACGTGTCTGCAGAGATGCTGCTTGCCAACCCTGTTCTGTACAAGCCCTGTCAGCGCAGTGAGGTAGGTTTCCTTGATGATTAAAGGAGATCCCAAGTGAAAAAAAAAACAGCAGGCTTTGTTGATAGGTGTGGTATAGAAAATGCACATGCCTACTCTCAAGTGCAGTCAGTGCGTTGAGGTTTGTTTCCTTGATGATTAAAGGGGATATGGGAAATGCACTCGCCTGCTGTCAAGCCCCGTCAGCGTGGCGAGGTAGGTTTCCTTGATGATCAAAGGGGATCACAAGCGAAGGAAGATCATGGGTCCTCTTGATAGGAATGGGGAACTCATTCACCACAGTTTGTCAGTCAGTTGATGGTCTAGTTTGTTCAAAAATTGACATGATAATAATATAATAATTTGGCATGGAATTGTGCAGGAAAGGTTCTGATAAAGTGGTCTTACTAGAGGAGTGTTCTGATGAAGGTCTCTCATCAGGGTGATTTTGTCAGGGTGATCTCCCATGAGGGTGGTCTCTCATCAGGGTAGTCTTTTGTCAGGATGGTCTTTCATCAGGGTGATACTTTATCAGGTGGTCTCTCATCAGGGTGGTATTTCATCAGAGTGGTCTCTCATCAGGGTGGTATTTTATCATGGTAGTCTGTTGTCAGGATGGTCTTTCATCAGGGACATCTCTTATCAATATGGTCTTTTAACAGGGATGGTTTTTTTTATCATCTACTGTGTTCGTTTGAGCGACTTTGAAAATGCAGATTTAACCTAACAGTTGCACACCAGTTGAGTCAGCAGTGGCAGTCATGTCAAAGTGAGTTTTTTCTTCTTCTCCAGATGTACACATACTGGACATTTCTGGTGGTGCTGCTGGACTCCCTGTGGCAAAGTGCTGTCATTTATTTCCTGCCCCATCTGGTCAGTACTGACACATGCATGCACACATGTGCACATATGCATACATGCACACTCACACACCTTCACCTATGTAAACACACACACACACACACACACACACACACACACACACACACACACACACACACACACTCACACACACACACACACACACTCTCTCTCACACACTCACTCACATAAACACCCACACACACTCACAATCATAACACACACATTTTATTTCTGTCTCTCCTTCACATAGATATCAGTCAGAGCCAAATTGATGTTGTTAATCCACGACCATAAGGACCTGAGTTTTCAGTAGAACGCCTGCAGCTTGACCCAGCCCCTTATGATTCCATGGACTGACTGTGACTCTATTTGCAGGCTTATGGCAACAATGCTGTGGGTCTGTGGGAGTTTGGCACCACCATCAACGTGGCACAGATTCTTACCATTCTCCTCACATTTGGCATTGAGACAAGCTCTTGGGTAAGTGGTCAGTGTAGTCAGTTCTCCTCCTTTTTTTTTTAAGGTGAAATTCTAGTTGAGGCAAGAGATTATTGTGATGTTTAAAGTGGAAGCCTGCCAAGTCAAACGTTAGCAAAAGGTTTAATTGACAGTCTCTCAAACTGTTACTGTGTTATTACAATGTTTCTTAAGTTTCAAGAAGAGAAACATTTTGGAGATGTACTTTGTCCCACCCTGGTAAATTTAAGAGAAGAAGTGAAAATGAAGTAGGTTTTGTGAGGTGTGTTCAGGCAGATGATGATGAATGGCTTGCTTATTGCTGTAGAACGTGCCTTTTGGGACAACCCTAAAATTCAGGCAAAGCTTCCTTGACAAAAGCTTTCCAGGCAGAAACATCCTGGACAAAAACATTTCCAGATGGAAATTTTATGAATAAATTGTTTGCAAATAAAATCTTCATTGAAAAATTATTTCCAGACTGAAGCTTCCTGGACACAATCTTTACAGGCAGAAGCTTCCTGGACAAAAAGCTTTCCAGGTGGAATTTTCAAGACTAAATATTTTCCAGATAAAATCTTCTAGGACAAAATTATTCTTTCCAGGCTGAAGCTTTTTGGAGAATATTTTCCAGATGAAATCTTCCTGGACAAAAAATTTTGACACAAAAGCTTCCTGGAATAAAAACCTTCCAGATGGAATTTTCCTGAATAAATTCTTTCCAGGTGAAACATTCCAGGACAAAGTCTCCTCTAACTTCCTGGAATAAAAGCTTTTCAGATTGAATTTTCCTGAAATAAATTCTTTCCAGACAAAATCTTCCTGGACAAATTCTTCACAGACTGAAGCTTCCTGGACACATTTTTTCAAGATAGAAGCTTCCTGGACAAAAAGCTTTTCAGGTAGAATTTTCCTGAATAAATTATTTCCAGATGGACAGTTCCTGGACAAATTCGTTCCAGACATTAGCTTCCTAGACTGAAGCTTTTCAGTTTGTGGACAAATTCTTTCTAAGTGAAATCTGCCTGGACAAGTTTTTTCAAGACAGAAGCTTCCAGGCAAGTTTTCCAGATGAAAGTTTCCTGTCAGTCTGCCTCCTTCCTCAGGCCTCATCTTCCAACCTCACTCCCTTCCCCCCTGTTATTAATTGCATTGTTGATGTTGTCAGGTGTGGCTGCAGTGGTTTGTCCTGGTGATCAGCTTCATCATCTTCTGGATGTTCTGCATCATCTCCAATGCCATTTTCTTCACCTTTGACCACCCATCCAACCCCTACTGGGTGATGGAGAACACCATCTCCACTCCCATCCACTCCTGCGTCGTCCTCATCACCTGCATCGTCGCACTGATGCCCAGGTAACCACCTGCAGCTGCCCTGCTGGCTAGTTGCCGCAAACTCTTGTGTTTCTGCTTGTTTTTTGTTTCCGCTTGTCTAGTCTCATTGGTTTGCTGTGATTCCTTACCACACAAAATGTGTAGTTTTGAGTTCCGCAGTCTAATCAACATTTGAATGGTAACCAGACCCCTGAAGGATGCGCTAGCCAAATGCATTGATGGCTCCAGCACTGCCTGCTTGCCGGGTGAATAGGTATCGCTAGGTTTGGTTGTGTCAGAGGTTTTGTGGTTCCCAATCACCTCTTGTTTCATTTGCTTAACATTATGTACTAAAATCTGAATCAAGAATGACAGCTAATGTTCTGAAGCAAGATCCAAACACATAAAAGGTTCAGAAGAATGCTCTTTATTAGGACGAAACACAGCATGCAGATTGTTGGGGTATTCCCCTTTATTAAGCTACAAGATGACATTTAAACAACAGATAAACGGTGAAAAACATTTTGTGTCCAGTGCTTGGAACAATAAGCACTGGGCAAAAAAAACCCAAAAAACAACAACAGCAGTTCAACCAAAAACGACAAGTGGCTTAGCTCGCCATGTCGTTTTTCATCATTTTTAACCATTTAACTGTTCTTTAAGTGTCACTCTGTAGCATGATAAAAGGGATTACCACGAACAAACGTGCATGTTGTGTTCTGTCCTAATAAATAGCATTCTTTTGAACCTGTTATGTGTTGGGATCATGTTCTAAAGTCGTTTATTTTGGGGCTGATCCCCGATTGGTTTTGGTGCAGAATGTTTAAAGGTGGCCCATGTTAGCTTTGGCTGCTGGCCTGATGCTTAAAGCTCCCACCCTCTTTTAAAGGACGCAAAAACACTGACGTCTGCTTTGGCAGCATTTATTTACCTCTGAAGCCCCCATCCCTTCCCCTGAATGACCCCCTGATTTAATCCTTCACAGACTTATCCTTGTGCATGCATCGCTTATTTAAAATGACTGTTCATCACCAGTTTTTCATGTTATAATAATAATAATGGAAATTTGTAAGCGCCCTGCCTATCAAAATATTTTAACAGCCCATGGCGCGTAGTAAGAACAAGGTGAGTGAGGTGTACCAAACTGATGGAAAGTATCATGACATTACTCAGCTTTCCCAGGTGAACAGAGTGACTGGTATTGGATATTGTTTCCATAGAGCCTCAGTTTTTGAGAAGTAGCCAGCACTAGTGTGGAGGCTGCAGTTGCCTCTTGTTGATGGGACCTATGGGTATGACGTGTCCATTTTTGTAACCCTTTCTTGTTGTTGTTATCATGTATCTGTTCAAATATAATAGTTGAAATGTAATGTAAAAGAGTATTTGTGAGGCGCTTACACCGAATGTGAACCTGAGGCACACAGTACAAAAGCAGTCAGGTCAACAAAATATATGCACAACCTATAGGGCACAATGAGCCTTACTAATTACATAAACACACTACAACACTTCACTCAAGATCTTTCCCCTCACCAATGGCAAACAGCTGCATGCACACAGACAAGGCTGAATTTGCTTGTGATTCGTTGTTTGGCATGAACTGTTACTTCAAAATGGATCATAGTTTTATTTGTTTTTGACACACAAAACAGTGAATGCGCAGGCCTTGACCGCGCGCATTTTTGAATGCTGGAAACAATCTTAAATCTCAGTATTCCATCAAAAGAACTGAAAAGTGGCAAATTTAATCATGCAATTTTTCTGCCTCCGTATCTCAGACTGTTAAGGAACATATTCTGATTGACTATTTTCATAATAATACAGTACATAGCTGCAGCACGTGTATGCCTGAAAAGAGCATCTCCATGTATCGTTTGGCACTTCATCATGTAGATTATTTTCCTATGGAAAGATGGAAAATCAACACACAAGGGAGTTAATTAGCGCTTGAAAGACGTCACTTACCTACTGTCCTACAGAAAGATGGACTTATATTTTTTTCTCTTTTCTTTCCTCATCTTGAGACTTAGTTTCTGCACCTTCTCTGTTTTTCGCAGATTTCTTTTCCGAACGCTTCAGTCAACCTTTTTTCCATTGCAAACTCAGTCAGCAGTGACCACAACAGATCAGGGTTTCGTGACCCTATGATCTGGCGCTCAAGTCACCGTGGACGTGTTGTGTGTCAGTGGGTTTTGTTTCCTTTTTTTTGTATCTTCTACATGCCAGTCCTAGCTTGGCCTGCCTGCTGACTTTTCCCCAGCCCATGTATATTGTGTGTGTTTTTTGGTCACAGCAGCAACGGTAGGCTGTAGCTGTGACCAGTGCACTTCTGTAACTGCATGCTTTTCTAGATGTGCCATTTTACAGTGGAACCCCCTTTAAGAGGCTAGCCTACTCAAAACGTGTTTCGTTCAGCGGGGTAGTTAGTAGCTGGATATTGTTAACATCCTGCCAACTGCACCGGGTCTCCTCAGAGCAAGTCCAACAGCTACATGAGATTGAAATGAAAACCTTGAAAATCAAGGATTTGGGTGGGTTTTTAACCCCTTCACTGCCGCAGCCTGTAAAATTTCTGGGCTGAAAGATGCACAGACATGCCTGCAAACAGTATATTTTATGCTCCCATAACATCTACTTTCAGTGCTATGTGTTTTGATGAAAAGCCTTTCACATACCAGTGCGAAAAAGAAGAGAGAAACAGTTAAGGGTTTCAAACTTTGTACTTTTAACAGTTGTTTTCAAATGACATCAAGGCAGTGAAGGGGTCAATAAGCTCTTTGGATTTTATATTCGTTGTTTAATCTGGCATTCAAGAGTAGTGCTTAGAGGGGCTGATTGCACACAGTAGTGACCAGTGTCCTAGCTCACCCATGTTGCACGCACTGCGTCTGATATCAGGCACAGAAGTTGCATGCTCGCCTCTCTGAAGGAACAACTCAACAAGATCAAAGAGGCTGCAGGTTGCCACTGGGCCAACTGTGACACTTGACTGTTTTCTGTGGTTCAGTCCCTCTAGCTGTCACCAACACAAGAGGATTTGAAATTGAAAAGTAAATCAGTGGAGCATTCTGAAACCAAATCCTCAACTTTATTTTGATCTCTGTTATCTGTTGGAGAATGGCCAGACTTATGAACAAAATTTGTTTTGAGAAGGTTAGTTCTTTCACAGAAAGTGGATTTCTCGAGACATAGTTTATTCAAGGGAAAAAAAGAGAAGAATGTGTCTCACTGACTTTTTGGACAAAACTTGTTATGAGAAGGTTAGACTTTATCAGAATGTGTTTTGTTCAACAGCATGTCATTCTATGAATTTGATATGAAATCAACATGACATTTTAAGGCAAAATCCTTCAACAATTTTGGTGTAGGTTTTATTTGATCTCTTCTGGCTGTTTGACATGTTTTGAGAACTGTTCCTTCCAGAAACACTCTCTTGAAATTCTGTTTAAGTCGAAATGAGTTGATGATTCCTGCTGGACGCTTGTGTATTTAGTTCTCTCATGAGAAATCACTCTTTAGAAGAAGTCATCATTTTCATACACCTGTCCATTTTGAATTAAAGGGGAACTGAAGATGCAAGTTGGCCTTAGAGTGTCAACTGACATCTGAGGACATTAAGCATCACTTCATCATCAGAGTGTCAAAAAAACTGCAGATATTATCATCTGTAGGATTAATTTGGTCATTCTAATTAAAATAAAATAAAAATGCTTAGAAATCAAACTCAGGGTGCAGCCATGTTGGTTCGCTCTTTACCAACAAAGAGCCGAAAAAATGTGTTGTGACATTTTTGCCACACATGCTGACCTTGTTTATGACATCATTGATACCGATTGCCGACGGCATAACATGGCAGCAACGCGCTATTATGTTTTTATGACTTTGAAACATGTACTTTCAACTTACGAGACTAGAAATTTTGTGAAAACTGCTGTACATATGTTTTTTCTTCCAGTCGTATGAGTAGTGCTTCTTCACTCTGGTTCCACTTTAAGGGGGGTTTCGCTGTATATTAGAAATTTTATTCCGTGCCCCTGTCTTCACCCTAAAAAGTCTCATCTACTTCTTCACTCCATCTCTGTACACATGCACCTTGTTGCACGCCAGTATTGTTTGCGATGATCAGTATCTTTTTTTCTCTCCATCGACTGTTAACAATGATTCCAGTTAATGAGCTCAGTTTTCAGTGGTATGGATCTTCTTCTGGATAAATTCTTTCTTTTTTTTGGTGTTTTGTTTTGCTGCTGAGATCTAGATCCAGGCTTGACGATGGATGGTTGTGAGCTGTGAGGCGTTTTTCTGATCAACCTTGCTGCTGCAGCATTTGTGTGTTTGAATGCTTGTGGGTTTTCCAGGCAGAGGCTTGATGGTGCACTGATTGTTGAGTACACTGAGCAGTTGTTTTTTCTAGGCAGCATGCTTTGTTAAGTGCTTGCCTCTGTGTGCTATCTGCAGCGATACGGCGCACTGTGTGTACATGTGTGTGTGTGTGTGTGGGGGGGTGTATGTGTGTGGTGTACATATGTGTGTGGGTGTTCATGTGGTGTATGTGTGTTTGTGTGTGTGGTGTATGTGGGTGTTGGTGTGTGTGTGTTGGGGGGGGGGGGGGTATGTGTGTGTGGGTGTATTTGTACTTGTGTGTTGGTGTATGTGCATTTTTGTGCAGGTGTATATGTGTGTGTGATGCATGTTTGTGCATATGTAGGTGTGTGTGTGGTGCATGTGTCATTGTGTGTGCATGCATGTGTGGTGTATATTTTTTGGGCCATTGTGTATGTTGTATGTGTTCCTGTGTGTGTGGAAGCTTGTGTGTGTGTGTGTGTGTGTGTTTTGCTTGTCATTAATGTATGAGCATTTGCAAATTACATGTTTGCTAATTTTGCAGTTTTCAGATTTGCAGAGTTTTGCTCATTATTTAACTCCAAATGCTGCCGTGACATTGGACTTTCTATGCATGTTGCTACCTCCACTTGCTCATATTCTCCCTTCTTTGGCCACACTGACCTTTTTGGAAAGGCCTCACTATTAATATACATTATGTACTCTTGTTTGTTTTAGTGCAGAATCAAGTATGCATGTGACATTCTGCTTCTGTCACATAAAAACCATAACTTTACGCATCAGAACCTGCTGTTAGCCTTCAGTAGTAATGCCGTATTGTCTTTCATGAGGATTTATATTGTGGTCTGGTTCACTTTAGTTAAGTAAACCAGACCACCCCCGCCTTTCAGGATTCGAACAAATTCAGTCCCACCCATGCTTTACAATGGAACCCCTTTGTTAGACAAAGTGGCTGGTTCAAAGTAACCAAGGGGCCCACTTAAATAGCCTAATGTGTGATGTTTAGTTCAAAACCATCTTAGCATGGTGGTTTTGGACTGTGTTTTAAGTGGTCATCATTGATCAGTGTGAGATGTGCATGTACAACGTGGGATGAATTTGCCTTCTTTTATTTTGCACTCGTATCACAATAACAGTAATAATAATGAAAGACACTGACAATGTACCTGACCTGTTGAGGAACACAGTGGCAGTAGGTGTGTATAATAGAAGATCACTAATCAGTAGAGTAAATCAGCACACCCACACTAACACTCCTCTGTGAGTGTGTGTGGTGTGTGTGTGTGTGTGTGTGTGTGTGTGTGTGTGTGTGTGTGTGTGTGAGAGAGAGATTGATTGATTGATTGATTGAACTTTAATTATGCAAGGATAATGGTTTAGGCCTGAATGCCTGTCAGCCAACCTGTCCTTGAAAATTACAAACACTTACACACACACACACACATATCTCTCTCTCTCTCTCGATATATATATATAATAGAGAGAGAGAGCATGTTTGTGTGTGAGAGCATGTTTTTTGTGTGTCTGTGCATGTTAAAAGTGATGAGAAAGGCATTCAATGAAATGTTGTTGTGCATTTGTTTATAGAATTGGTAAGATTTCACTGTTCTCTTAATTTTGTCCACATTGGTTAACCCTATTACTTTGTATTATATAATTTGGGCTCATATTAGTGTTGGTGCTTCATAAGAATATTTTTACATTACATTAGATATCTCCATACACATGCACATACACACACAGATTATTTTAATCACAGAGAGGAAAATGTGCCAGAGGGTT
>JABMCL010002364.1:0-2500 GCA_018857735.1 Alviniconcha marisindica
TTGTTCTTTCTTTTCTTTTCTTTTCTCGCTTGTCAGCTTAACACAAAATGTATAGAATGTTGTTATTGTTTTTTCCCTTCCTTGCTCTTCTTGTAAAGTTTTAGATTTTGTTGTTTGTTTGTATTTTCATGAAATATTTACTTTTTCTTTTTCCTCGTGGTCTTATTTTATTTTATTTTATTTTTATTCAAATTTACTGTTTGCATATATATGATTGTTGGTATGTGTGATGTGCTTTGATTTTGGTTAGGTGTGTATAATGCGCCATTGCTTAGCTTCCAATCCTGTTAGATGTGATCTTTCTTTTATACCTAGATAGTGAGATAGCCACTATTCTGTCGCTTTCCCATTATTCTTAATGTTTCTCTCTCTCTCCTCTCTCTCCTCTCTCTCTCTCTCTCTCTCTCTCTCTCTCTCTCTCTCTCTCTCTCTCTCTCTCTCTCTCTCTCTCTCTCTCTCCTAATTTTTTTCTTCTGAATTGGTCTTACTTTGCCTTAGTATTGCTCTGTTCGTATGATGTGATGCTTTAGACAGAAATTAGTTTTGTTTGTTTTTTAAGTCGTTTTTTTTTTCTCTAGCGTATTTAATGGAATTCTTGTTTGATGTATTGGTGTTGCTTGTGTTTGTCATCAGGGACAGATTTGTAAAAAGCCGACACGTGCTTAAATCTTTATCCCTGTGTAATAAAAATACTTTCTCTCTCTCTCCTCTCTCTCTCTCTCTCTCTCTCTCTCTCTCTCTCTCTCATCTCTACTCTCTCCTCTTCTCTCTCTCTCTCTCATTACTGAGGTTTTTTCTCCTTCTTCGCCCTAAGATCCAAAAACATAAAAGTTTCAAAAGAACGCTGTTTATTAGGACAAAACACAACATCCGAATTTTCAGGGTAATCCCCTTCACAAAGCTACAAAACAACACTTAAACAAACAAACAAAATTTAAACATTGATATGTGTGTGTGTGTGTGTGTGTGTGTGTGTGTGTTGTGTGTGTGTGTGTGTGTGTGTGTGTGTGTGTGTGTGTCAGTGTGTGTGGTGTGTGTGTGTGTGTGTGTGTGTGTGTGTGTGTGTGTGTGTGTGTGTGTGTGGTGTGTGTGTGTGTGTGTGTGTGTGTGTGTGTGTGTGTGTGTGTGTGTGTGTGTGTGCGTGTGTGTGAGACAATTGACGTCATCGGATCACTGTGTCCGATCACCGTCATCGATACAGCAATAAATGCACTTGTTTCTGAACAGCATGAAAAAGCAAGAACGTGCTGTTTGTTATGTATATATGCATCTGCTACTAGTAGGTAGTGTGTGTGTGTGTGTGTGTGTGTGTGTGTGTGTGTGGTGTGTGTGTGTGTGTGTGTGTGTGTGTGTGTGTGTCTGTCTGTCTGTCTGTTTCTGTTGTCTGTGTGTCTGTGTGTGCTGCTCTGTGTCTCGTGTGTGTCTGGTCTGCGTGTGTGTGTGTGTGTGTGGTGTGTGTGTGTGTTGTGTGTGTGTGTGTGTGTGGTGTGTGTGTGCGTGTGTGTGTGCCTGTTGAATGTGGTGTGTGTGTGTGTGTGTGTGTTGTGTGTTGTGTGTGTTGTGTGTGTGTGTGTTGTGTGTCTGTGTGTGTGTGTGTGTGAGTGTGTTCTTTGCAAGAGAGAAGCCAGGAAAGTTGTGAATGTGATGTGAAACAGGTGAGTGGTAGCAGTAAAGGCAACTGCCAAACATGACTGGCACCGTTCAAAATCGAATAGCGTCCAAGAGATACAAGAGAATCGGATTACGTCATACAAGAGATTCGGATTACATCATACAAAAGAATCGGATTACATCATACAAAAGAATCGGATTACAACATAAGAGAGAATATGGTCGGAATACAAAAGAATAAGACTGAACGCTTATTAACAGTACACGAAGAAAACAGTTTACAAACTCTTCGGCAAACTGAGTTATCAAGCTATCTTACACTCAAACAAGCAGCCGGTTTAAAAATGTATTTAATTTATTCGTGACAATACATGATTGGAAACAAGCAGCTATTCTAGATGAAACAACAGACAATAACAGGTTGTTACTGAAACGTAATCATGTTTTGATTCATTATTTTCATAAAAAACGCCCAACTCAGAGCCCGCCTTCTCCGACTGTCTGTCAGTGTTAGTCTCTGTGTCTCTGTCTGTCTGTCTGTCTGTCTGTCTGTCTGTCTGTCTCTGTCTCTCTCTCTTTTTTTTTATTGTCGATTGTCTTTTGGTCTATGTTTGTCAGCCTGCCTGTTCTGTCTGTCCTCCCCACATCCCGCCCCACACACACACACCTTCCCCCGCCACCCCCACCCCACTGTAATCGTGGTAGATCATGGAAACATAATAAGCTTACATAGAAAAATATGAACAATAAACAGTACACCACAATGAAACGGTACAACGAAGGCAAAACGTTTGAAGTTACGGGGACTGCAGCTGTGCGCAGTAAGCCATGAAGCCTTCAGGAGTTGCCGTGAGTCTGTAGATGAAGAAGCTGCTGCAGCGTCGTACAG
>JABMCL010002364.1:20000-52500 GCA_018857735.1 Alviniconcha marisindica
CTCTCAAGCAGACTCACCGTGCTTCATATCATGTGTGTTTTTTAGTGCATGTAGGGTTATTTTAGTGTTTCCACAATCCTTGGAACTCTCATTATAAATGTATATGTATACACAGGAGGCTTGTTTATAAATTATAGTCTCATCCAAAGGACTGTCTCTGCATCAATCTCTCTCCATCTACCACTTATTCTCTCTCCTGATATATAACTAGTAGCTTGAGGATTGAGTCCACATAGTTCAGGAGCTGTGTGAGAGTCGAGGTGGCCGTCCTGGGCTGTCCGTCCTAACGAGCCTTCTGGTTTCCGTGGACATAAAGCTATATATTATTGAACCATGCTTCGGCACTGGTTTCAGCTTGTCCCTAATATGTCAACTGACATCTGAGGACATTAAGCAGCACTACCTACCTACCATTGAGTCCTCTGCTGTTGGCCACTTGTAGAAGTTTTCTTTTTTCCCCCAGCTCATGAGTTATTGTTTGCTATGGGTGGACAGCCCATATTTTGAGTTGAACACCATCTGGCTAGTGTATTGACTGTTTAAGTGGCTAAGAAAGTATAATGATATTTTTCATAGATTACAGTCACTGTCTACCCATGAACTTTCCATGTTTGACACCTGGCTAGTGTATTTATAACTACTGATAGTACTGTAACAGTATAGGTTTAATATAACTGGCTATCGGTAATGTTAATTTTGATGCTTCTTTACTAGTATCAAAGACTATCATTTAAGGTGGGACCAGGGTGCTGAGGTAAAACTAAACATTCCTTGACAGTGACAGTGACACACACACATTTATGGGCATGTGTTAACCAGTAATTTATGGTATTTTACCAGTCAAGATCAGCAGCTGTACCAGAACAAAAATCAGCAGTCAGTCAGATGTACCGGCTGTAACTTTGTTTGACATGTTTATAATTGACTTAAGAAGCAAAGCAAACCGAAAATGCAGCACAGTGAGAGAGAGTGTGTGGTGTGTTTGTGTGTGTGTGTTTCAGTTAGGGAAGGAAGCTAGGTGTTTGCTAGTACATCTCTACTACAGTGATAGTAGTGTGGGCAGCTGTGTATCGGACTGGTTACACTTAATTTTAATCTTTTATTCCGGACTGGAAAAATTGTGGAAGAACTTAGCCTGGAATTGGAAATTTGTCAGTCAATCTCAGAGTCTGGGTGAACCCTGTTAAACTGCATCTGTGAGAGATCTGCTGTCAGACTGATTGTTTATGCTGCTGGAGTCGTTAGCACATGTATGCATATAAATTATATGCCTCTCTGTCCATTTTCACCAGGCACTGCAGCACATCTGTATATAATATATATTATCTGTCCATTTTCACCAGGCACTGCAGCACATCTGTATATAATATATATTATAATTATGTGCCTCTTACTGCCAGTTTTCACCAGGCGCTACACAGTGTCAGCAGCAGGATCAGCGGCAGCAGCAGCACCACCAGCCTTGTCACCACCTGGATACTGAACAGTTTTGGCCGGATCAGTCAGCCCAGGGTCAGTGCTGGGCTAATGCTGCCCAAGTTTGATTACCTGTCTGTTCTTTGAGCATGATTACCTGTCTGTGCTTTGAGTTTGATGACCTGTCTGTGCTTTGAGTTTGATGACCTGTCTGTGCTTTGAGTTTGATGACCTGTCTGTGCTTGGAGTTTGATGACCTGTCTGTGCTTTGAGTTGATGACCTGTCTGTGCTTGGAGTTTGATGACCTGTCTGTGCTTGGAGATGGATGACCTGTCTGTGCTTGGAGTTTGATGACCTTATTGTGCTTGGAGTTTGATGACCTGTCTGTGCTTGGAGTTTGATGACCTGTCTGTGCTTGGAGTTTGATGACCTGTCTGTGCTTGGAGTTTGATGACCTGTCTGTGCTTGGAGTTTGATGACCTGTCTGTGTTTGGAGTTTGATGACCTTCTCTTTCAACTTCAAGCTGTTGGTCTGTTATGTTAGAATACGGGAAATGATGTGTCCAATAAAGTGCACCCTACTTTGTGATCCTGTGACTGATAGTATTTTGTCTTCTGGCATTTTCCAGCTGCAAGAGGAAAGACGAAGCTGGGACAGGAAGAGTTTGGTTTTACTGCCGACGTCATACAGCATTCCACTGGCGTGGCCCTGCTGAATGCTGCACATGTCAGCTGCCCTGGTGCTGTGAGCAGGGAAGTTAGAAATAGCAGTGAGTTCAGAACTGTCTTGATCCACCTGGTGCTGTGAACAGGGAAGTTAGAAACAGCAGTGAGTTCAGAACTGTCTTGATCCACCAGGTGCTGTGAGCAGTGAGTTCAGAACTGTCTTGATCCACTTTGTGCTGCGAGCAGTGAGTTCAGAACTGTCTTGATCCACTTTGTGCTGTGAGCAGTGAGTTCAGAACTGTCTTGATCCACCTGGTGCTGTGAGCAGTGAAGTTAGAAACAGCAGTGAGTTCAGAACTGTCTTGATCCACTTTGTGCTGTGAGCAGTGAGTTCAGAACTGTCTTGATCCACCTTGCGCTGTGAACAGGGAAGTTAGAAACAGCAGTGAGTTCAGAACTGTCTTGATCCACCTGGTGCTGTGAGCAGTGAGTTCAGAACTGTCTTGATCCACTTTGTGCTGTGAGCAGTGAGTTCAGAACTGTCTTGATCCACTTTGTGCTGTGAGCAGTGAGTTCAGAACTGTCTTGATCCACCTGGTGCTGTGAGCAGTGAGTTCAGAACTGTCTTGATCCACCTGGTGCTGTGAACAGGGAAGTTAGAAATAGCAGTGAGTTCAGAACTGTCTTGATCCACCTGGTGCTGTGAACAGGAAAGTTAGAAACAGCAGTGAGTTCAGAACTGTCTTGATCCACCTTGCGCTGTGAACAGGGAAGTTAGAAACAGCAGTGAGTTCAGAACTGTCTTGATCCACCTTGCGCTGTGAACAGGGAAGTTAGAAATAGCAGTGAGTTCAGAACTGTCTTGATCCACCTTCAGATAGTGTCCCTGCACACTTTTTTCGATGGTCTCATAAAAGAGATGAGGAGTTGTTGCCCTTGCCTCATTTGGGGGTGATGTTCAGGCACTGTCAGAAGTGCTTAATTCTACAGTCTTTTGTTTTCAACTGCTCCCAGCTCTAAAGGTTCAACAGGCACCCATGCTCTGGGCTGTGTCAGCACTGTACTGAACACCAGCACCCATTTGTTTCCTGTAATAGTAACACCATCCACTTTCAAGATGTCAATTGTGCGTCTGCCTGAAGCGTGACCAGTCTGTCAGCTCTGCTGTCTAAGGGACATAACACCACCTTTGGCTATTTTGCACAGGTAATCGGGCACCGTGTCCTTGTCCCCAGTTGCTTGGTATTTGGGAAGAGACAGCCTAATTTTTAGTTCCTTCCTAAAAAAACACTTTTCCTGCCCTGCATCTCGCCCCCTTCCACCACACCATACTAAATTGGTAGACTGAATAAAAAAGAGTTGTTTCCCTTTTTCCCTGGGGTACCCACTCTGTGACTACGTTTTTCCATGTCTGACTTCATTCGAAGAAGCAGCTGAATTATCTCCAAACGAGCCAGCAGTCAGGTACTGTGGATGCAGAAATTAAGGTTTCCTCTATTGAAAACCCAGAGCTGACATAGATTATGTTCTCCCTATTGGGTGATTCAGCAAAGCTGGTTTGCTAGAGTGAATGCGCTTTGTAATCTTTCGTGCAAGGCATCGCGAGAGGTCGCAGCACACTTCTGGCCCGATTTCTGAGTAGGCGTTGCTTCACGCTGTGTATAACAGTGGAAGTTGAACCTAGAATCGCAAAGCAGTACAAATGCCAATACTGTTGCAGTTGCAAAAATTACCATGGAAAGGGGATGGAGGGTGGGGAAAAAAGTGTCTTTGCGTCGTTTTTTGGCAGACCAGAAGTTCGCGAGTTCGTAGAAAAAATGCGTTTTGGGGCATCCTATAACACAAGCAACATAGTTATTGCTTATTGCCAGACACATTATGACTACGGGCCTCCAAAAATGCCTTTAAAGTTGGCAGTGTAAAATTTGCAAATTCACTGTCGCCGCCTTCCATTGTGAAGAAAGTACGCACCGGAAGTAAAAGCAGCCAAGGGACTTAAGCAATGCCGGGCAGAAATCAAGGGAGTTAACAACCCCACCTGAATCGCCCAGTACACCTGGAGTAGGTCAGAAACCACTGCCAGGAATTTGCTTGTTCTCATCATCTCTACCTTCCCAATCCCTTCACCTTCATTTTTTCCACATCCCATCCCTCCATTTTAACTGCGTTAGCTTTGGCTAATGCAGTTTTCCATGTGGGCCTGTGGAATAAGATAGGTCACCCTGTTCATAGTCAGGCGACTGAAGCAGGTTACTATGGTTAGTGCCTACGGAATATTAATAAACATGCACAAAAGCTCTTCCTTGTCCTAATTTCTACCTTCCAGATCCATTCACCTTTTTTCTGAATCCTCCTACTTTTTAACTGCGTTAGTATTAGCTAGCAGTTTCCCTTGTGTTGGGGGTCTGTGGAATAACATAGGTCACCCTGCGCATAGTCAAAAGTGATTTAAGCAGGTTTCCATGGTCAGTGTTTACGGAAGATAGATTAAAGGTACCAAAACATGTTATTGTGCATTTGTAGATAGATGGAGGGTTGGTTCTTAATGCCATAACAGTAAATTAGACAAACTTGTGTTCTGAACTGATGTAAAATAATTTTGAAATGTTAATATATATATGCGGTTTGTCCTAAGGTCCTAAGGTGACCAATGGGGCTGACTGGATGTTAAAATCCTAAAACTAACTAGATAAACTGAGTGTTTTTGATGAAGTCAAAGCCGTTTCATTACCATTTGATCCAGCAGAAACCAGGGAAGCAACACAATGTTGCACTTTGATTCTCTTCTTTTTTGCATTTGAACCCTTGAACCCTGTCCCATGAACCCTGTCCCGTGAACCCTGTCCCGTGTGGTGCTGTTGCTCCCGATAGCAGACAGTGTGTTGTCTCAAACTTCTCCTTCTTAATCTGATTCCGGGTCAGAGTTTCCACTGGCTTCTCTTTGTCTGTTTGTGCCCCTGAAGGGAGTCTGATTCTCTCCCCCCCCCCCCCCCCCCCCCTTTTTTTCCCCCCACCCTGTTTGGAATCTCAGGGCTTTCATTTAATTCCCCTTTCGTATCCTCTCTTGTTTTTCTTTCTACTCCTCTTGCTCCTTCTATCTCAGCTTTCTGATAATGGTCCATTCTCCCCCTTTCTGTTAGACAGGTTTTTGAAAGAACCCAAACTACAACAATTTAAAACAAAGTTTTCAATTTTGAGTGGTTTCTCTCTCTCTCTCTCTCTCTCTCTCTCTCTCTCTCTCTCTCTCTCTCTCTCTCTCTCTCTCTCTCTCTCTCTCTTTTAAATCAAGGATGAGTTTTCCTCAGCTGATTGCCAGCTTAAGAATCTGTTTCTGAGCTGAATCGCCATCCAGTCCACTTGTGTTTCATTGCTGCCCTTGTCCTGATGCTTTACTGACCTCTCTTGCCGGCTTGCAGTTCTCTCCTGGTAGTTTGCTAGCCTCTCTTGCTGGCTTGCAGTTCTCTTCTGGTAGTTTGTTGGCCTCTCTTGCTGGCTTGCAGTTCTCTCCTGGTAGTTTGTTGGCCTCTCTTGCTGGCCTGCAGTTCTCTCCTGGTAGTTTGTTGGCCTCTCTTGCTGGCCTGCAGTTTTCTCCTGGTGATTTGCTGGCCTCTCTTGCTGGCCTACAGTTCTCTCCTGGTGATTTGCTGATCTCTCTTGCTGGCCTGCAGTTTTCTCCTGGTGATTTGCTGGCCTCTCTTGCTGGCCTGCAGTTGTCTCTTGGTGATTTGATGATCTGTCTTGCTGGCCTGCAGTTCTCCTGGTGATTTGCTGATCTCTCTTGGTGGCCTGCAGTCCTCTCCTGGTGATTTGCTGATCTCTCTTGGTGGCCTGCATTTCTCACCTGGTGATTTACAGATCTCTCTTGGTGGCCTGAATTTCTCACCTGGTGATTTACTGATCTCTCTTGGTGGCCTGCAGTTCTGTTCTGGTGATTTACTGATCTCTCTTGGTGGCCTGCAGTTCTGTCCTGGTGATTTACTGATCTCTCTTGATGGCCTGCAGTTCTGTCCTGGTGATTTACTGATCTCTCTTGATGGCCTGCAGTTCTGTCCTGGTGATTTACTGATCTCTCTTGGTGGCCTGCAGTTCTGTCCTGGTGATTTACTGATCTCTCTTGATGGCCTGCAGTTCTGTCCTGGTGATTTACTGATCTCTCTTGGTGGCCTGCAGTCCTCTCCTGGTGATTTGCTGATCTCTCTTGGTGGCCTGCATTTCTCACCTGGTGATTTACAGATCTCTCTTGGTGGCCTGCATTTCTCACCTGGTGATTTACAGATCTCTCTTGGTGGCCTGAATTTCTCACCTGGTGATTTACTGATCTCTCTTGGTGGCCTGCAGTTCTGTTCTGGTGATTTACTGATCTTTCTTGGTGGCCTGCAGTTCTGTCCTGGTGATTTACTGATCTCTCTTGGTGGCCTGCAGTTCTGTCCTGGTGATTTACTGATCTCTCTTGGTGGCCTGCAGTCCTCTCCTGGTGATTTGCTGATCTCTCTTGGTGGCCTGCAGTTTTCCTCGTCCTGGTGATTTACTGATCTCTCTTGGTGGCCTGCAGTCCTGCTCCTGGTGATTTACTGATCTCTCTTGGTGGCCTGCAGTCTCTCTCCTGGTGATTTACTGATCTCTCTTGGTGGCCTGCAGTTCTGTCCTGGTGATTTACTGATCTCTCTTGGTGGCCTGCAGTTCTGTCCTGGTGATTTACTGATCTCTCTTGGTGGCCTGCATTTCTGTCCTGGTGTGTGTGTGTGTGTGTGAGTGTGTGAGATTCTTTTTCTGTTATCATTATTTCGAGGGTTGACCGCTAGAACTTTGTAACTTAGTTTCGACACATTTTGAGAAAACTCAAACTGAAAGTTTGAAGAATTGTCACATGTGTGTTTTTAATACGAATTCATTCAAACTTCGCACAAAGGTGCATACATCAATGTTGAATCTCGTCAGAACATACAGAAATAAAAAAATTGAGCGTAATTGTTCAATATATGAACGTTTCAAAGATTGTTCGACTTACGCACTTCTAGCTGGGAAATAACTGCTTGAACTGTGCACATTGTATATTGGAAGCTAGAAGTCCGCACCTTGACTTACAGACTTCTAGCATGACAGAAAGGCCCCTCTAAATTCATTTGATGGAGACTAAAAATCTGTAACTTTGAATGCAGACTTTTAGCAGGAGACAATTTTGCTTCAGTAGTAACAATGATACGGCTGACAGAACTCAGTATGTTGAATTAAGCACTTTTAGCACGGCACCACTGATCACGCCTCAGGAAATTTACGTCTGCATATAGTGCTTATCTTGAGATAGGAAGTTTTTGCAAAACTTCTGTGCCATTGTTTAGGACAGTTTTGCGTGTTAAGACCTTAGTAAGTAAACAGACAGACTTCTAGCATGAACTGCTTTTGCTCTGCCTGGACAAATAAGCTACCAAGAACTCAGTAACTCTTTATTGCAAGCATAAAATACACTGAAATGAAACAACGTCAGAAAAAGAGGAAAACCCCCACTTCATACAGCACACTTCTCAGCACATGTACACCAGTAAGCATTAGTAAGCATGTATTGTACAGAAAGGTTCGAAACTAATTAAAAAAGGTATTTTTTCTCCTGGGCATCCTGAGAATGATGTCCCATCCACTTGGTGTGTAGATAGGACTGTTCTTCTTAGCAAATGTGATTGCAGAATGCATTGAATCACACTCCATTTGCGTGTGGCCAGTCTGAAGGTATTTGTGTGATGGTGGACAAATTAGGAATGTTTTCAACAGCATACATCAAGGCTGCGGCTAAGTATTGGTTTCGGTTCTGACCACCACAGCAATCAGAGAATATGACAACATCTGTTACAGTCACTGGCAATGACTTGAGATAGAGGAAGATGAGGCTGCGGCTAAGTATTGGTTTCGGTTCTGACCACCACAACAATCAGAGAATATGACATCTGTTACAGTCACTGGCAGTGACTTGAGATAGAGGAAGATGCACGTGGCAATTTCACAGGATCCTCTCATGCCTTGTGTCTCATCCCAAATGAAACAACTGGCGTTACCATCCCCAAGCGAGTATATGGTGAAGTTGTACACTGACAGTTTCTTCGTGTAGTACAGCTGACTGACTATGCCACAAGGGGTAGGAAGGACAGCCTGTAGGTCAAGTGTAACGACATGTGTCGTCGGGTCTTTTTTGGCCAAACTGTTATCTCGCGTTTTCTCTTCTCTTGCCTTGTTCTTCATGTTGATGTGCTCCTGGTACGAACGTTTTTCCTCTCCAGTCTCTGTTCCCTGTTTTTGGTTCTCTGTGTGCATCGTGCAGGATAAAGACGTCTTTTGGGGGTTTATGAAATGATAAGTTGAAGTTCGAGGCAAAAATGTCCCTGTATTTTCGACACGAAACAGATTTCATGCCATCATCAGCATTTTTCTTCGTAAAGCTGGTACATTTTGGTGATGTTAAGCGAAACATCGAGGTACCGTCTCTGTGTGTCCTGTCTGGTATAGTGAGACTTGACGCAAGGGAAAGACTGGATATGTTCTCTGACATGCTCCAGTTGTCTGTCTGTTGTTTTGTTGTGGGCTGTGTGTTTGCCACGACCATCATAGCCTGTGAAGGCGCCCTGCTGGCTGTTCATCATGGCATGCTGAACATAGCCGTCCCCAATGGCTAGAGTTGCCAGAAAGAATCTTCTGCAAACTCTCATTTTCTCACCGTCAGTAGTGAAGAAAAATGACCACAAAGATTGGAGATATGTATTCCTTGTTTGAGTGATGCCGGGCTTTTCTTATCACTCCCTTCTTCAGCAATTCCGACACTTCCTAATCAATAGCATGTATTTGTTCTGTGGAAAATTTATGGTTGTGTGCCGGTTTTTCCTGTACTCGCATTTCAGCGAAATCTATATCTACCCCTTCTACTATCTTCAGGAATTCTTCATCTGTTGTGATCTGTTTCCACTGGGCCAAACAAAAACCAATTTGACCTGCACTGAAATCCTCTGACTGCGTTTGTAATTCTTCTTGTATACTAGGTACACTGTCACAGAAATCTAAAAAAGGCCTGTTTTGTCCGCGTTTGTAGGGGTGGGGCCGCTGGCCGCCTGAATCGTAGTTCTTGATTTTGAAAGTTTCTCTTGCTGTTTTGATTGCTTTATCGGCATCATCACCGAAAAGCTTGTTAGTAATTGGGATGTTTTCATTGCTACACAACGATGCCATGTCTTTTGGTAGTGCGTGTTGCAGCTGGTATCGTCTGCGAATGGACAGTTCTTGTTGAGCCGCACCTAGCAGAGCAATAACGTCACCGTTTGATGCTAGCATCTCATTGGCTGATTCTACGAAGCTCGAAGGGTTCGGCTGCTCTCCGCCACGCGTAGATTGGTCAGCGAACGCCGTGGTCACGTGGTGTAGCTGGTCAGACTTGGCTGTCGTGATAAGCTTCTGAACATTGAGAAGACGCGCGTCATTCTTTCTTGCCATCCTGTCCAAGTTTCCTTTCTCCACTATTTCCACATTTAGCACTGTGGCCCTAATCTCTGTACAGTTTTCTGGAATCAGGTGGCTATTTAGTTTCTCCTTCAGCTTGTTCTCTGAGAGTTTCACCGAGAATCTACTCCTTGCGACTTTCGCTAACTTTTCTGCAACATGTTTTCCTTCTTTCTCCTGTATGTCTAGGTCTGCCTCTAACAGAGGGAACACATCGTTCTCTTCATTAAGTGCTACAGTGATACAGAAATCACTTTCACTGATAGAGTCTGTGTCTCTGTGTGTGTTCTAGCTGCCGCCCCTGGCGCAGCCATCTGCACCGCTTTGGTTATCATCGGTGCCGACCCTGTTGGCCCGTGATGTGTGTGCATCTGCGCCTCGGCCCCTGGCCGAAACGTTGCTACATGCGTCTTCCTCACCCCTGCCCGGGGCAGTGTTCATTGAGTCCTCACACACACTGTCAGCATCTTCGTCCATCGCTTTTCCCCTCAGTTCCTCGTATTTGTTTTCTATGTCACTAACTTTCTGTACAAGCGTTCCTATCATTGTTTGCATAGATTTAAGTATGCCCTGTGTTTCATCACTTTTGTCACTGCCAGGACTCGCGCTGGCACCGCCGAGCGGCCCGTCCGCCATTGTCTTTGGCCGATGGACGTGACAACAAATTTGGCACAAGAAACCAAAAAAGATAGAAAGGTCTTCGCTTACCTCACACCGTCCAGCAAAAAGGAACACAAACAAACACGAATCACACAAATATAATCCAGTTCAGCCTGTTCTTACGTAGTAAAATTGCATTGACAAAGGAGAGAGAAAGCACGTGAAGCAGTGAGCAAAGCCACGCGCGAACCGCAAGTGAGCATGCGCATGCGTACCCTCTACTCTTTGGACAGCTGTAGCTGTTGCATGCCGAAGCTAAATATGTAATTTAAACTAAATGCTGATTTTAATGGGCAATAAAATTGCACTGTTAAGTGCATTCAGATATGTTCTCTTGTCTGTTTGCTTTGTTTGAAGTGAAGTTTGAATGTTACTGTTGGTCAGTTCTTCAGACTGTAGGTTTTTTCTCCATAGGACTGGTGGTGATTGTGCATGCAGTTTCCTCCTGTGTTGCACCACTCACACTGCCTTTCGGGGTGATTGTCAGTGCCAAGTCTCGTAGCCGCAGCCTATTCTCCTGGTACCCGAACTCGTGCAAGTTTGGGTTGTCTGCTGTCCGCCCAAGTCCACGATGCCTCCCAAAGTGTTCTTCAAGGGGATCTTGGCAAAACTGGTTGCTGAGAACAAATTCAACCTCACTTGCAAGTAGATATTTTGGTGGCCTCCACAAAAGCTCGTATAGTCATCACTAATCCTCTGTATGTCTGATGCGTGAGGAACATCTTCTGCTTCTGTGCTCCAGTATATTCCCCAGGCCGGTTGTGCACAGACTCGCTCCAGTCTTCAAGGCACCGAAGGAAGTCATGTTGCAGAAAGTCAAATCGTGGGTCATCTTGGTTTTTGTAAGGCAACATGTCTGGTTTCCTTTTGCGGTCAGCTTCTCTCAGATTCCTGGAATTCAGGCGGTTGAAGAAGCGACCCATTAGCAAAATGAAATTGGCCGTTTCTTGCGCGTCAGGTCCCCATTATTCCGCATCACGACCCCACTTGATGGCTCAAGACTTGAGCAGCCAGCCTGACATTCATCACAGAGTGTGTGTTCAAGTGGATGTGATCCGTTGTTAGTTTTGTTCTCCTCAGGACACTGCGCAAATCTCGCTGGTAGATGTCAACAGTGTGTTTCCACAGAAGGTACTGCCCATCTTTCCATAGGAGTTTGGTGTTTTTTCCACTGCCACTGCTAGATAGGTTGTTTCTTAAGTTTTCACAAGATGAGGTGGATCTGAAATGAAATAAATGTTCCTGAGTGGCAAGAACACATTCAGAGTTTTGTGACAGATTTCACCATCATGACCATGCGTTTGATACAACCTTTGATTGGCAGGTGCTTTGTCGCTAGTCGAGGTGATCCCTTTCAGTCCAGTTTCCTCTACAACAGCCACTGCCTGCCAAAAAAGAGGGTAGGGTTCATCTGCATTAGCAGATCTTGTGCCGAAAAATCCCAAACTCATCTTTATGTTAGAGCTGATCCCAACAATGAAAAATGTGAGTGCTTGTGTGGCACGTCTTTCTCCCCCTCTTTCAAATGACCAGGTGTCCCTGTTTACAAAGCCAGCTAGTGCTTCACTTCTTTTGTCAATCACAAGGTCAGACTTGATTGACATTTCATCATGAAGAAGAGTAACGAAGCGTTGGTGTGGCTCCAGCTTATCTGCTGCTTGTTGCAGTTCTTCCTGCACATGATGTTCAAAGCCTTCTCTTGGGTGCATGACATTCGTGTATTCATGTAGTGTTGACGAACCTGGAAGCTTCAAGACTCCGCTCTTCCTAAGAGTCTGATATACAGCTTTTGCTCTGCTGTGAAGGAGGATTGCTAGACGAATCATCATCGGATGCCACCGCATGCCATGATCTTTTCTGTTGTTCTTCCCAAAATAGTTTCTGCAAAGGCTCCTTGACGGAGGAGACATCAACTGCCTTCAAATTGTTGTGCATGTCGTCAGTCAACTGGACAGAATCCTTCCTCATCTTTTCCTTGAATGCCTCCAGTCCTTTGTCTGTCTTTTTCTGCTGATGTCTTGCTTCCTTGAAAGCTTCTTTCATTTGATGTCCAGCAAAACCATGAAGTGGATCATTTGGCTTGGTGGCTTGAAGGCTTTTCTGTTCCTGTTTTTGGTGCTGACCTGAAAGAGTCTTTTCTACTTGCAAGCAGTTCCATACACTGTGACTATGTGGACTGGGGGCAAACAGAGGCTGGTATGATGCTGACCTAACGCATGATTTGTAAACAAAACTGCCATCAAGTGTCTGGATGACGAGGTGTCTGAAATGTGGTTTTGAACCAGTGGGGTTTGTGGTGCTAGTGGTAAGCTGGAAAACGTCTGCAAAACACCTGCAACAATGCCACAGTGTACTGCTTTTTTGTTGTTGCAGCTGGGCAAGAAAGGTATTCGGCCGTATACATTCAAGGTTAGTGGACAGACAGGTAGCTGGTAAACCAAGCACATGTACTGTAGCTTTCAAATTACCATTGTCACTTTCAAGAGTGACCAGTAAGTAAGTTGGTGTATTACGCCCAGTCAACCGGTGCGGTTATATCAGGGCGATACACATCTCATATATTTAATTTTTAATAACGTGTATGTCTTAAAATGGATCTATATACAGTTTTAAAACCATGCTTAAAAGGTGAAAACACAAACATATCTGAAAATGATCTCAAATTAAAAAGATTCCAAAAATATTAATTTCTTTCAAAAAGTTAAAAATCTTCTCAGGTGAAATATCCTGAAACAAAATGCGCAGTGATTTAACTGTAAAGTGGCTCGCTCTTATTTCTATCAAATCTGAACAAGTAAGTAAAATATGCTCTATGGTTAAACGTTTATCACATCCGAAGCTTGACAGAAGTGTCCACAATAACCGCAAGTTGAATGGTCGCTGCCGAGTTCTGACTGACGCACCATAGCAGCTGCACTTGTTTGCATACTCAGAAATTAAGGTCCCCTCTGCTGAGAACCCAGAGCTGACATATGTTCTCCCTTTAAAGCCTGGAGCAGGTCAGAATATAGCCACGCATGCTTTGCCCACTGCCAGGAATTTCTTTGTCGTCCCAGGTGTATGCTGGTCGGGCTGAAATGCTGTTATTATGTTGTATGGATATTTTATTTGATGCAGTGACTGGTGTTTGTGAATATCTTATTTGATGCTGTGGCTGTTCTTAAATGTGGTTCTGCCTTTTTGTTGTTTTGGTTTTGTTTCAGTGATTGCGTGTGTGATTGGGCTTAGTGCTAAATAGCAGCATTCAGCACTGTTGTTTGTTTTGGGTAATGGAGTTGTAGCATGAGTGTGATAGTGATGATAACGAATAAATGAACAAGATAAATTCCTAGTACTTTTACTTAGTGAGAATAAAGGTCTTATGTCCTAGCCTTGTAATGTTATATATGTGTGCTGACAAAATGTGCCTCGCCCTGATATAACCATAATGGTTGACTGGGCATAAAACACAGAGTTACTTACTTTAATCAGGTATCGATAAATTAGACGGAACAGTCAACTATACCAGCATGCCCTAACCTTAATTTGCTCTTTTAACAGGGGTAGTATTGAAGGGATTAACTCATCAGAAATTTGCGTCTGATACTTGTGTATGTATGTTTTGTTGAATGTTTGCGGAGTGATTGGTTTTGTGGATTGACTTCATAAAGGGTTTATATATATATATATATATATATATATATATATATATATATATATATATATATATATATGTGTGTGTGTGTGTGTGTGTGTGTGTGTGTGTGTGTGTGTGTGTGTGTGTGTGTGTGAGAGAAGAGTTTTGAAATGTGCATTGCTTATGACCTGAGTCTGATTGTCGTGAGGTGACCCAGTGTGGTTGACAGGACAGTAAAAACCAGTTACTAGCTAGCTTCAGTGTAGAGTCTGGCCAGGGCACAGCATGCAGCCATCCTGCCCCTAGTTGCGATGTTCAGCTTTTAACGTGTATGTATTTTATTGTTTAGCGTTTATTGTGTGATGATAAAATGTGTTCTGCCCTGATGTAACCACCATGGTTAACTGGGCGTTAGAAACCAGTTTCCTTCCTTGTACCCTGGCAGTGTCAGTCTCTGATCATGTTTATGTTTGTATGGAATGCATTCGGTCATAAATAAATGCTGTGTGTTTGTGTGTAAATGAAAGTCGGGTCTTTTCTCGAAATATTTCAATTAACTAACACTGTCCTTCACACATATTAGTCTTCACAATGTGTGTTATTTTCAGTTCTGTTTGAATCAGTGTTGAATCAGTATTATACATTGAATAAGTGTACGTTATCTGTTGTTAAATTGACAGTCTTTATCTCCATGTACGGTATGTGTGTTCTGTTTGATTGGTCAGCACATGGAGCCGCTGCATAGGCGCTGTATTCTGGTTAGGTTTCAGCTCGGAAGCGTGGAAGAGTTGCTCTTGCTTGTTCTCGTGGGCACAAACTTCCATGTTTATCCAGTTTTAGTTTTGTAATATACTTTCGATTTTAGATCCAGACACATAAAAGGTTCAAAAGAACGTTATTCATTAGGACAAAAACACAAATCTGCAAATTTTGGGGGTAATCCCCTTTGTCAAGCTACAAAACGACACTTAAGCAACAGGTAAACAATAGAAAATGAGATGAGAAGCGAAATAACTTATCTGTTTTTGGTTGAGCTATGTTGTTTTCCTGTCCAGTGCTTGGAGGTGGTGTTCCACTTAAACAAAATGTTCAACTGTTGTTTAAGTGTGTTCCACTTAAAATGTTCAACTGTTTTTGTTTTGTAGCTTGATTACCCCGAAAATTTACAGACTGCGTTTTTGTCGTAATAAATATCTTTCTTTTGAACCTTTTATGTGTTTGGATCTATCTTGTTTTAGAACGCTAGCAGTCAGTCTTGTTTCAGATTTTAGTAAACTTTTTAACGAACCGTGTTCAGCTTGGTAGCAGTGTTTGTGTGTGAGCGCGTGCAAGTGGTTTGTGTGCACTTGTGCAAGTGGTGAGTGTGCAATTGGTGTGTGTGCACTTGATAAGTGTTTGTTCACATGTGTTGTGTATGTGCGTGTGCATAACCAAAACAACACAGCTGCCTCAGCAGCAAAACCAACAGCATGAGAAAAGCATGTAGTAAATACACGTACGTATACAAAACATGGAGAAAAAGAATATACAATACAACTTTATTGCCAAGTGTCAATACAATTGCACTAGGAATGTTTTGTGTTGCCAGGTACACTCATCACACATTCACGCCAGTCATAAAACATTAAATTACAACAACAAACAAACATCTGGGTAAAATGTCATTCATAAATAAATACATGAGAAATTCAACTGACATCAAGCTGTGCATATCACATAAACATTGCCTCTTCATGAGGTCCACCTCTTAAAAATTACTCTCCTAATAAAAGCAATTCTAAAAATTATCTACATCAAATTCATTAACCCAGCCGGTTTACTCCGCTGCCCACGGTCACCCTGTTTTACTCCCATCATGGCCTTGACCCCCAGGACTTAGCTGACATGGGAGTGGGCCTCGTGTAGCTCGCCGGATAATGTCACTAGCCTGTTACACCCAGCCACGCCCCCCCCCCGCCCCCCCCCCCCCCCCCCCCCCCCCCCCCAGAGCAGCATACACAACACGTGTGGTTAGGGGAAGCTACTCTGGACAAAGCCAGTGAGGAAAGCAGACGGCATTCCAAGACGAAATTAAAAGCTAGTGTTTGGATACCCTGAGTATCATGGAGACGATGAATGTTCTGCAGCTGTAAGGATTATAACTGAGTCACTGCAAAGCATGAGGGAACACTGGAAGACTACGTGCAAATGCAGTTGACCCCCAGGTCATGTCAGAGACAGGAGAAACTATCGCTGTGTCGGGGTCACACATCTTTTGCAAATAAAAAAACTATGAACACAGTCAAAATAAAAATAAAATAAATAAAACTCACTTCAACGCACTGTCAGTATATGTCGCCCCCAACCCCTTCGGCACCCACACAAGAGTAAAACTAGCCGAACAATGAATAAATGATACGTTTGTGTAAAATTAACAACCAGCAGACAAAGCATCAAAATGTACACATTACGAGTAATTTGATTCAGTAAAAATAGATGCTCAAAACGGTCATAACAAATAACACACGAATTAGAATAGGGAACCAGGTAGGCACGTTTACATCCAGCAAGCAAGCCATATCACCGCATTTTCATATGATAGAATTTAAGAGAGAGAGAGAAACACACCTCCATCCACATCAAAAGAACACAAAAGAGAAAAGACGAGTGGAGAAAAAGGACGTACTCTAGCATTCATTGACACAGTAGAAATGCAGTGTGACGTCAAACAAGTAACCGACAAACAACAGCTGAGCATAACACTGACCACTCCATTCCAGCTTTATTTCCATACAGATGGCCGACTCTTTACAACACCTGGTCAAGCAAAGGTTGTATCATCACAAATCACAAAATCTGATTCATGGTCAAGCAAGGTGAATCACAAAACTTGTGTCTGAACATAATAACAAACAAGGAAGTCATTGCTAACCGGGATAATTTCAACCCGCCAATAATGACCAGCTAATATTAATTTGATATTAAACAAAGTCAATGTTAACCATTATCATTTCAGCCAGCCAATAATGACCAGCTAGTACTAATCTGATATTAAACGAAGTCAATGTTAACCACATGCACAATCATTTCAACCAGCTAATAATGACCAGCCAGTACTAATTTGATACTGAACAGTCAATGGTAACCACAATCATTTCAACCAGCCAATAATGACCAGCTAGCACTAATCACAAACAAAAAGCTGTTTCACAGTTTTAGACAGAACACAATCCGTAACAAACACAATCAAATGAAAACAGTAAATAATAAATCTAACTCGCTGACACTGATTTCAGTTATTCACATGTACATTTTTCTGGGACACATATCTTCCAGTGACGGAAAAACATACAGGTATGATCATTCACTTCGATTATTGTATGTTTTTAAGCGTGTGGTATTTCACTTTAATCTTTAGAACCTTTACTTCAATGACGTATGGAATAAACCATTCAGATGGACAATTCCCTCTCCGTGATACACGGTGTGGAAGTTGTGTCTGTCCATGTGAGTACTTGAAACCTGTCTGTCATTCAGTGTTTTTCCAGTAATAGTATTCTATCGTTTGGTGTGGCACTCTGTTTCCTTGTGGAATTGTTTTGTTGGAAATGGCGAAAGAATTATCAAATTAAAGGATTAAATCTCTTAGTCATGATTACGGGAATTACAGAAGGAAACAAACTTCAAGAATGTAATTAGAAAACAGGGCAAAGCAAGAAAAGTCAATCAGGTAAAAGTTGATGGAGCTGACCCTGTAAAAGTCTATTGAGCATGTGGCGCTATGTATAGACCGCGTTTTGTGGTCTATTCAGCATGTGGCGCTATGTATAGACGGTGTTTTGTGGTCTATTCAGCATGTAGAGCTATTGTAACACAATGGTGCTGTGCCCCCTCCGACTGTCGCTAATTGTGGGGGCCATTTGGTTTATGAACGTCCTCGCTAATTGTGGGGGCCCGTTGACCAATGGGCTAAAAATAATAAACCTCCCTTAAACAAAGATGTGGTAACCTTTCGAGTACTGAATGCGAAAGTGCTGTCCAAGAGAAGTGATGACGGCGATTGATGCCTCTGCATGGGGAGGTGACGCGAGTCGGTGATTGTTTATTGTGGGGGTCAGGTACGGCCGGACGGCGGTCGCCTGGGGTCCGACTGGGCTCGTGGGCACATGGGCCGGAGTTCACGAGTCTCCCTTGATTGGGGAGACTGCAGTGATCGGTCGAGGAGGTACCACGCAGTCGCGGCAGGGGTGGTGGGGGGATGATAATGAGGCCACATTTCAGAAACTGTTTGTCCTCAGAGGAGGGAAGAAAGAACCGACATTTTCTAGAAGACCATACTGGGATCTTCCGGAGCCAGTCACCACCAAGCGTTTTGTGGTCTATTCAGCATGTGGCACTATGTATAGACCGCGTTTTGTGGTCTATTCAGCTTGTGGTGCCATGTATAGACCGCGTTTTGTCTATTCAGCATGTCGCGCTATGTATAGACCGCGTTTTGTGGTCTATTCAGCATGTGGTGCAATGTATAGACCCCGTTTTGTGGTCTATTCAGCATGTGGTGCTATGTATAGACCCCGTTTTGTGGTCTATTCAGCATGTGGTGCCATGTAGATATTACAGAGCAAAAATATCATTTTAATGTATAAAATAATAATACATAAAATAAAATAAAAACCAACTTTCCAAGTATAACAAGGCTAAAGGCAGTCATAGTCCCGGGCCTACGACCTTTAGTCCAGCGAAATCGCTAGCCTAAATATCGGCTGTTTAGGCCCGCGGTTCGGCCCGGACTTTAGTGTAGTCCCGGTCCATGGTTACTATTACAGCGCAAAAATATTATTTTAATACATAAAATAATAATATATAAAATAAAAATATAAAATAAAATAAAAAAAGAACACGAGAAGTAGACCTATTTTACCGGTTTATAGATTACGGGTACAGGCTAGAGCTTGTACAGAACAATGTCGGTCAGAATCGATAAGTAAGATGACCAAGCGAAATGTTGAGTACAGAACAATGTCGGTCGGAATCGATAAGTAGATGACCAAGCGACATGTTAGTACAGAAAAAGTGTCGGTCAGGATCGATAAGTAAGATGACCAAGCGAAATGTTAAGTACAGAACAATGTCGGTCGGTCAGAGATCGATAAGGGGTAAGTAGTGACCAAGCGAAATGTTAGTACAGAACGGGGTGTCGGTCAGGATGGACAGGCGAAATAGCCAGGGAAGAGGGGTGGAGACTGCCAGGGACCACTATCCATATAAGGTATGAACTGAGCGCCGCGTGAGGAGCCCCGCACGCGTCCAGCGGACGGATAGTAATGACAAAGAGGTAGTTAAGGGACTATGATGGCGTACACCCCGCGTAGTAATGTTTAGTAGAAATCATATAGGAAAGTTTGTACTTAGGTTTTGGTAAATGCGCAGAAATAGTAGAAGAATGAAGGTTGATAGGAAAGCAACGTCACATTGACGTCACATAACAACCAAAATACTATAAAAGACGAATTTGTTCTAACGACGGCACTCTTTTTGGTGGACTTCTTGGACCGCTCACACTTTTGGACTTTTGGATTTATTGCAGTATACAGTTCTCCTTGGGACTCGTTTCATTTTCTGACTTTGTGGATAGTAATATTTTTCATAGGATTAAAAGGTTGATTTCCCTTGGATTTTCTTTGAATCTTCGATTGGTCGTGTCCCGGGAATAGCTATTCTTCTCACCATAAGAACAAGGAACGAAACAGGTATGATCAATCACTTTTGTTATTGTGTTGAGAGTGAGACACTTTATTAACCTTTAGAAAATGTACTCCAACGTGTATGGAATAAAACATGTATACAGTATAATTACATCTCAGTGATTCATGGTGTGAAAGTCGTGTCTGTCCAGGTACGTGGTTGAAATGTCCAGGTGCGTGTTTGAAACTGTATGTCCCTCCATGTCTTCCCCGTCCTAGTATTCTGTCTATCATATGGCGTCGCTCTCCGTGTCCTTGTGTAAAGGTACGTGTTGGACATGGGGAAGATTCACAAAAGGGTAAGACTAAATATTTAGTAACGACTAGGGAACTTACAGAAAGAAACAACTTGCAAGAATATAATTAGAATACAGGGCAAAGCAAGAAAGAGCATGTCTTGTAAAGATTTAGTAAAACCAGCCCTGTAAAACTATGTATAGACCGCGTTTTGTGGTCTATTCAGCATGTGGTGCAGTGTATAGACCCCGTTTTGTGGTCTATTCAGCATGTGGTGCTATGTATAGACCCCGTTTTGTGGTCTATTCAGCATGTGGTGCCATGTAGATATTACAGAGCAAAAATATCATTTTAATGTATAAAATAATAATACATAAAATAAAATAAAAACCAACTTTCCAAGTATAACAAGGCTAAAGGCAGTCATAGTCCCGGGCCTACGACCTTTAGTCCAGCGAAATCGCTAGCCTAAATATCGGCTGTTTAGGCCCGAGGTTCGGCCCGGACTTTGGTGTAGTCCCGGTCCATGGTTACTATTACAGCGCAAAAATATTATTTTAATACATAAAATAATAATATATAAAATAAAAATAAAAAAAAAAATAAAAGAACACGAGAAGTAGACCTATTTTACCGGTTTATAGATTACGGGTACAGGCTAGAGCTTGTACAGAACAATGTCGGTCAGAATCGATAAGTAAGATGACCAAGCGAAATGTTGAGTACAGAACAATGTCGGTCGGAATCGATAAGTAAGATGACCAAGCGACATGTTAGTACAGAACAGTGTCGGTCAGGATGGACAGGCGAAATAGCCAGGGAAGAGGGGTGGAGACTGCCAGGGACCACTATCCATATAAGGTATGAACTGAGCGCCGTGTGAGGAGCCCCGCACGCGTCCAGCGGACGGATAGTAATGACAAAGAGGTAGTTAAGGGACTATGATGGCGTACACCCCGCGTAGTAATGTTTAGTAGAAATCATATAGGAAAGTTTGTACTTAGGTTTTGGTAAATGCGCAGAAATAGTAGAAGAATGAAGGTTGATAGGAAAGCAACGTCACATTGACGTCACATAACAACCAAAATACTATAAAAGACGAATTTGTTCTAACGACGGCACTCTTTTTGGTGGACTTCTTGGACCGCTCACACTTTTGGACTTTTGGATTTATTGCAGTATACAGTTCTCCTTGGGACTCGTTTCATTTTCTGACTTTGTGGATAGTAATATTTTTCATAGGATTAAAAGGTTGATTTCCCTTGGATTTTCTTTGAACCTTCGATTGGTCGTGTCCCGGGAATAGCTATTCTTCTCACCATAAGAACAAGGAACGAAACAGGTATGATCAATCACTTTTGTTATTGTGTTGAGAGTGAGACACTTTATTAACCTTTAGAAAATGTACTCCAACGTGTATGGAATAAAACATGTATACAGTATAATTACATCTCAGTGATTCATGGTGTGAAAGTCGTGTCTGTCCAGGTACGTGGTTGAAATGTCCAGGTGCGTGTTTGAAACTGTATGTCCCTCCATGTCTTCCCCGTCCTAGTATTCTGTCTATCATATGGCGTCGCTCTCCGTGTCCTTGTGTAAAGGTACGTGTTGGACATGGGGAAGATTCACAAAAGGGTAAGACTAAATATTTAGTAACGACTAGGGAACTTACAGAAAGAAACAACTTGCAAGAATATAATTAGAATACAGGGCAAAGCAAGAAAGAGCATGTCTTGTAAAGATTTAGTAAAACCAGCCCTGTAAAACTATGTATAGACCGCGTTTTGTGGTCTATTCAGCATGTGGTGCAGTGTATAGACCCCGTTTTGTGGTCTATTCAGCATGTGGTGCTATGTATAGACCCCGTTTTGTGGTCTATTCAGCATGTGGTGCCATGTAGATATTACAGAGCAAAAATATCATTTTAATGTATAAAATAATAATACATAAAATAAAATAAAAACCAACTTTCCAAGTATAACAAGGCTAAAGGCAGTCATAGTCCCGGGCCTACGACCTTTAGTCCAGCGAAATCGCTAGCCTAAATATCGGCTGTTTAGGCCCGAGGTTCGGCCCGGACTTTGGTGTAGTCCCGGTCCATGGTTACATTACCATTACAAAAAAGTGACAAAAATTTATTTTAATACATAAAATAATAATATATAAAATAAAATAAAAAAAGAACAACGAGAAGTAGACCTATTTTACCGGTTTAAGATTACGGGTACAGGCTAGAGCTTGTACAGAACAATGTCGGTCAGGATCGATAAGTAAGATGACCAAGCGAAATGTTGAGTACAGAACAATGTCGGTCAGGAATCGATAAGTAAGATGACCAAGCGACATGTTAGTACAGAACAGTGTCGGTCAGGATCGACAGGCGAAATAGCCAGGGAAGAGGGGTGGAGACTGCCAGGGACCACTATCCATATAAGGTATGAACTGAGCGCCGTGTGAGGAGCCCCGCACGCGTCCAGCGGACGGATAGTAATGACAAAGAGGTAGTTAAGGGACTATGATGGCGTACACCCCGCGTAGTAATGTTTAGTAGAAATCATATAGGAAAGTTTGTACTTAGGTTTTGGTAAATGCGCAGAAATAGTAGAAGAATGAAGGTTGATAGGAAAGCAACGTCACATTGACGTCACATAACAACCAAAATACTATAAAAGACGAATTTGTTCTAACGACGGCACTCTTTTTGGTGGACTTCTTGGACCGCTCACACTTTTGGACTTTTGGATTTATTGCAGTATACAGTTCTCCTTGGGACTCGTTTCATTTTCTGACTTTGTGGATAGTAATATTTTTCATAGGATTAAAAGGTTGATTTCCCTTGGATTTTCTTTGAATCTTCGATTGGTCGTGTCCCGGGAATAGCTATTCTTCTCACCATAAGAACAAGGAACGAAACAGGTATGATCAATCACTTTTGTTATTGTGTTGAGAGTGAGACACTTTATTAACCTTTAGAAAATGTACTCCAACGTGTATGGAATAAAACATGTATACAGTATAATTACATCTCAGTGATTCATGGTGTGAAAGTCGTGTCTGTCCAGGTACGTGGTTGAAATGTCCAGGTGCGTGTTTGAAACTGTATGTCCCTCCATGTCTTCCCCGTCCTAGTATTCTGTCTATCATATGGCGTCGCTCTCCGTGTCCTTGTGTAAAGGTACGTGTTGGACATGGGGAAGATTCACAAAAGGGTAAGACTAAATATTTAGTAACGACTAGGGAACTTACAGAAAGAAACAACTTGCAAGAATATAATTAGAATACAGGGCAAAGCAAGAAAGAGCATGTCTTGTAAAGATTTAGTAAAACCAGCCCTGTAAAACTATGTATAGACCGCGTTTTGTGGTCTATTCAGCATGTGGTGCAGTGTATAGACCCCGTTTTGTGGTCTATTCAGCATGTGGTGCTATGTATAGACCCCGTTTTGTGGTCTATTCAGCATGTGGTGCCATGTAGATATTACAGAGCAAAAATATCATTTTAATGTATAAAATAATAATACATAAAATAAAATAAAAACCAACTTTCCAAGTATAACAAGGCTAAAGGCAGTCATAGTCCCGGGCCTACGACCTTTAGTCCAGCGAAATCGCTAGCCTAAATATCGGCTGTTTAGGCCCGAGGTTCGGCCCGGACTTTGGTTAGTCCCGGTCCATGGTTACTATTACAGCGCAAAAATATTATTTTAATACATAAAATAATAATATATAAAATAAAATATAAAATTAAAATAAAAAAGAACACGAGAAGTAGACCTATTTTACCAGTTTATAGATTACGGGTACAGGCTAGAGCTTGCACAGAACAATGTCGGTCAGAATCGATAAGTAAGATGACCAAGCGAAATGTTGATTACAGAACAATGTCGGTCAGAATCGATAAGTAAGATGACCAAGCGACATGTTAGTACAGAACAGTGTCGGTCAGGAATCGATAAGTAAGATGACCAAGCGACATGTTAGTACAGAACATGTCGGTCAGATCGATAAGTAAGATGACAAGCGACTGTTAGTACAGAACAGTGTCGTCAGGATGATAAGTAAGATGACCAAGCGACATGTTAGTACAGAACAGTGTCGGTCAGGATGGAAGGCGAAATAGCCAGGGAAGAGGGGTGGAGACTGCCAGGGACCACTATCCATATAAGGTATGAACTGAGCGCCGCGTGAGGAGCCCCGCACGCGTCCAGCGGAAGGATAGTAATGACAAAGAGGTAGTTAAGGGACTATGATGGCGTACACCCCGCGTAGTAATGTTTAGTAGAAATTATATAGGAAAGTTTGTACTTAGGTTTTGGTAAATGCGCAGAAATAGTAGAAGAATGAAGGTTGATAGGAAAGCAACGTCATATTGACGTCACATAACAACCAAAATACTATAAAAGACGGAATTTGTTCTTGCGTCCAACTCTCAGGACATCCAATAGTGTATATAGTCCGATATTTGTTTATATATATATATATATATATTTTACGGTAGTAATTTCAAGTATTTTGTACTGGATGCTACCTACTCTGCCACTGTTCATTCCAGCCGCACGACAGGATTGTGGCATGACCTTGTGGGTTGGACATGGTAATGACATTTCATTTCCCGATACAGGATGCTGACAATTACCACACGCGACGCCCTGGAGACAGTAAGGGCCAGGGTAACCATTGTTTTGCAGGCCATCCTCGTGGCGGCCAACGTGTGGTGTGTGGGGGGGGGGGGGGGGGGGGCACTGCCGCCCACATTAATATTAATCTGCGTGCCACGACACGCTGACCCGGAGGTGTGGTTTGAACTGCCCATTCACCCCGACACCCGCATGGCAGTGGCGCATCAAATACTTCACTGCCTGGCTTTTGGCAATACCTTGTCGGCACCGGACTCTACATCCGATGCAAGGTTTCTTCTGTTGGCGGCGCATCATTTGCAGTCCGCCTATTTCTGGTCCCATATCCTCCCGGTACTGTCCCGGCGGGATGCTCCCTCTCCTTTTCCAGACCTCGCGTCCTTCGACCCAGCATGGGCAACCGAGGTCTGCTCTACCCCTTTCGGCCTACCTCACGTGAATCTGGATGTCCTGGTGGCCCTGCAGAGGGAATGGCCGCTTGGCGTTTTCCTTCGGGAAATCCACCCCCAGATAGCCAATTTAGTCCGCTTCTGGGACAGTCATCTCCCGCTGACGGAGGTCCAAAACACGGGCGGACACCCGTACCCTTCATTGGTTGGCGCCGGATATGTCCGCGGACCTCTGCTGGCTCACACAGAGAACGTACGAGCGTACAAGGCGTCCCCTCAATTTTGGGGAAATGCGGCGCCTTGGACTCGTCCCAACGAACCAGCAGAGCCGCAACCCGCCAGGCGCGCCCTACGGAGACATTCCGTCACCAGCTGCCACCACCACACACCCCTCATCCGCCCGCTATTCCCCAGTTTCCCCAGCATATTCCCCCATTAGCCCCCCCTCCCCAACACCTAGCTCCTCACCTCCCCCCTCCCCCACCTGTGCTGACTCCCCGTTCATCCCTCAGCACAGGAGTCTTCCTCATCTGGACACTCTGCTTCCTCCTCCATCGCGTCCAACTCTCAGGACATCCAATAGTGTATATAGTCCGATATTTGTTTAGATATATATATATATATTTTACGGTAGTAATTTCAAGTATTTTGCACTGGATACTACCTACTCTGCCACTGTTCATTCCAGCCGCACGACAGGAGTGTGGCATGACCTTGTGGGTTGGACATGGTAATGACATTTCATTTCCCGATACAGGATGCTGACAATTACCACACGAGACGCCCTGGAGACAGTAAGGGCCAGGGTAACAATTGTAGTACAGGCCATCCTCGTGGCGGCCAACGTGTGTGTGTGTGTGGGGGGGGGGGGGGGGGGCACTGCCGCCCACATTAATATTAATCTGCGTGCCACGACACGCTGACCCGGAGGTGTGGTTTGAACTGCCCATTCACCCTGACACCCCCCTGGCAGTGGCGCATCAAATACTTCACTGCCTGGCTTTTGGCAATACCTTGTCGGCACCGGACTCTACATCCGATGCAAGGTTTCTTCTGTTGGCGGCGCATCATTTGCAGTCCGCCTATCTCTGGTCCCATATCCTCCCGGTACTGTCCCGGCGGGATGTACTTAGGTTTTGGTAAATGCGCAGAAATAGTAGAAGAATGAAGGTTGATAGGAAAGCAACGTCATATTGACGTCACATAACAACCAAAATACTATAAAAGACGGAATTTGTTCTAACGACGGCACTTTTTGGATGTACTTCTTGGACTGCTCCCAGTTTTGGACTTTTAGACTTATTACTGTATACAGTTCTCCTTGTGACTCGTCTCATTCTCTGATTTCTGGGATCGTATTATTCTTCACAGGATTAAAAGGTTGATTTCCCCTGGACAGGTATGATCAATCACTTTTATTTTGATGTTGAGCGTGAGACATTTTATTAACCTTTAGAATATGTATTCCAACGTGTATGGAATAAAACATGTATAATTACATCTCAGTGATTCATGGTGTGAAAGTCATGTCCGTCCAGGTGCGTGGTTGAAATGTCCAGGTGCGCGGTTGAAATGTCCAGGTGCGTATTTGAAACTGTATGTCCCTCCATGTCTTCCTCGTCCTAGTATTCTATCATATGGCGTCGCTCTCCGTGTCCTTGTGTAAAGGTACGTGTTGGAAATGGGGAAGATCCACAAAAGGGTAAGATTAAATATTTTAGTAACGACTAGGGAACTTACAGAAAGAAACAACTTTAAAGGTTATAATTAGAATACAGGGCAAAGCAAGAAAGAGCATGTCTTGTAAAGATTTAGTAAAACCAGCCCTGTGAAAGTTACCATTTTGGGGCCATTGTCAATAGCCTTGAGATTTAGGCCGGCCTACCGCTTTAGGCCTGATTCATAGTTAAGGCCCCTGGTTACCATTTTGGGGCCATTGTCAATAGCCTTGAGATTTAGGCCGGCCTACCGCTTTAGGCCTGATTCATAGTTAAGGCCCCTGGTTACCATTTTGGGGCCATTGTCAATAGCCTTGAGATTTAGGCCGGCCTACCGCTTTAGGCCTGATTCATAGTTAAGGCCCCTGGAGACTACGAGGGCCCGGGTACACGTTTTGTTGCAGACCGTCTTGGTAGCGGCCAACGTGTGTGGGAGGCACTGCCGCATACATTAATGTTAATTTGCCACGCTGACCCGGAGGTCTGGTTTAATTTACCAATCAACCCCGACACCCCCCTGGCAGTGGCGCATCGTATACTCCACTGTCTAGCTTTTGGTAACACCTTGTCGGCACCGGACTCTACCTCACACGCTAGGTTTCTCCTGTTGGCGGCGCATCACTTGCAGTCGGCCTATCTTTGGTCACATATCCTCCCGGTTCTGTCCCGGCGGGATGCTACCCTCCTGTTTCCAGACCTCGCGTCCTTCGACCCAGCATGGGCAACCGAGGTCTGCTCTACCCCTTTCGGCCTACCTCACGTGAACCTGGATGTCCTGGTGGCCCTGCAGAGGGAATGGCCGCTTGGCGTTTTCCTTCGGGAAATCCACCCCCAGATAGCCAATTTAGTCCGCTTCTGGGACAGTCATCTCCCGCTGACGGAGGTCCAGGCCACCCGCGTCCTCCTTTTATACTAGTCTCTCGGCCCTCGGAAATAGTGAAAGAATGAAGGTTGACAGGAAAGCAGCGTCACATTGACGTCACTTAACAACTAAAATACTACAAAAGGCGGATTTTTTCCTAACTACGGCACTTGACTACTTGACTTCACTCTGAGACTACTTCGAGACTTCTCCGGGGACTACGCTACTTGCTTTGAGCTCCACCCTAGACCAGTTTGCTAGCTCTAAAACTACGCATTCATTCTGTGCCATTCTGCAGCATGATTTGATTACAAATTTTGGTTTTCCTTTGGATTATATTTGCCTCATTCTCTTTTCTTCGCTCGATTAAGGAGTGTCCTCGGAGTAGTTATTTTAGTAACAAAAGGAAAAGAAACAGGTGTGATCAATCACTTTTATTATTATTTCGAGTGTGACATATTACAATAACCTTTAGAATATTTATTTCAAGGTGTATGGAATAAACCCCGTAAACCCTGTGGCGCGATGTACAGACCGCGTTTTGTGGTCTATTCAGCATGTGGCGCTATGTATAGACCGCGTTTTGTGGTCTATTCAGGATGTGGCGCTATGTATAGACCGCGTTTTGTGGTCTATTCAGCATGTGGCGCTATGTTGATACTACAGAGTAAAAACATCTTAATAATTATATAAATTAACAATAATTATATAAAGTAATAATAGGAATACGGAAAACAGACTTGTTTTGGTTGATAGAGGCGAGTGACTGGCAGAGATAAACAGGTAAAATGACTAAGCGTTTGTGGTGCTAGCAATAAGGACAACAGCCTAGAGAGACAGGACAAGACACGGACACGGCCACTGGTCAGCCGCTCTCCGGCCACGGTTGAGTTTGTCCAGGCTAGGGCTTACAGCGGGGTCTGCTAACAAAGCGGGGCCGACACCGCTTGTATACTTAGCCTATATATAGAATATATGTATATGGTACCAAGCAGATTTGTGTCCGTCTCCTTTTCACATACGTCCCCGTGACGTCACAGACTATGTGTTACAGATGTCCACGGACCTCTGCTGGCTCACACAGTGGACGTAGTAACGCACAAGGCGTCCCTTCAGTCTGGGGGAAATGAGACGCAGGATTTTTGCTTTCGTCGAGTGACTAGCATAAAACAGTCTGCAGTGGGAGCAAGAAGTAGACACTGTCCTTGCTGGGACCTGGATACCAACTAGTTGCTCCACTGCTAGGCTTGATTCTGTCCAGGCTAGGATTACAGCGGGATTCTACTAATAGAGCGGGCTCTACGCTGTTTGTATGAACTAGGTTAACAGGAATAAAAGTATGTGAGAACTAGAATGACCGGTGTCTGTGTCCACCTTTTCATACATCCCTGTGGCTTCATGTTCTATGTGTTACACTGATCTATATATGGTAAGGCGCAGAGTGCCGCGTGAAGGCTCCCTCACATGCTCGGTAGAGAAATAGTAATAAGAAAGAGGTAGTTAACGGAACTAGGATGGAGCACATCACGCGTATAGGAAACTGCGCAAAAAGACTCCGCTTTGGACCAAACAGCCTGCTCCCAGAACTACGCTCCGAGACCTTTCACTTCTCTTGGGATTACTCTCCCAAACTCTGCAAGTTCCCTTTGGATTAACTTCAGATTCTTTTGGGCATAACTTCGGTTGAGTTTTGGATTACTTCTAACAGTTCACTTCTCCCTCAAGGCTACTTAGGAATTTGGCCTTTTGACTGTGTTAACCTGGCCTCATGACAGAGCTGTTAACCTGACGTCATGATAGAGCGGTTAATCTGGCCTCCTGGGTGTGTTAACCTGGCCTCTTGACTGTGCTGTTAACCTGGCCTCCTGAGTGTCAGTCTGGTCTCATGATTGATAACCTGGCCTCGAAGACTTAGCTGTCAACCTGATGACTGTGTTGTTGAGCTGGTTCCGGGTTCAGACACCAGTGTGACGACAGAAGTGGTCGAGGCTGACATCGCAGGGTCCGTCACGACAGCTCCACGGTGACGTTAGCTGTTTTGTGATGTCATCAGAGTTGCGTGGTTCGCCAGCGTCAGAGACCTGCAATCAAAGACAAGGAGTTCCCACTTGAACAAACGTTTAACTGTCGACCAAGATGGCACCGGTGCACGACGACTCGCTGTTGAGATGTGTGCTAGTTTAAGTATGATTCTTTTGTTTGTTTTGTTCGTGAGGATGGTCTGCATGCACTTCTTCTTTCATGGTGCTTAACATCCACAAAAACTGTAAGGCTTATCAGGGACGAAAAAGAGGGATATTATAGACCTATAGCTACAATGTCACCACAAGAATGGCTCTTGCATTACTCTGGGCAGCAATGAGAGCCATTTTAATACTTCATTAATTGTGAGGGACAAAGTCTCAAGACAATGTCCACAGGCCACAACCTTTTGAAGAGCCAGAATCAAGCCAAGGCCCTCCTACTTACCAGCCTAACGCCTCACTGCTAGGCCCACGTTGCATACACAGGTTATATACAACTGTACACAAGTTATTAAAAAACAAAGGTTAAATGATCGTGATCAGTTCACTTCGCAACATTCCAGTCTCCACCAGCAATAATAAACTGGTTCCCGATGTGTTCAGTTTCCTGACTGTCTTATCCAGGAAACTGAACAGAATTTGGTTTATCAGCACTACTTGGGACATATTTGATATTACAAGGGTAATGCAGTTTGTTTTTTTTTTATAATCTCAACATCCATTAGTATAAACCATCCATTGGGATCTCTAACAACCTTGAACACTTTATGGTCAATGTGTTATTAAACAATACTGCCACACCATTTTTATTTGTTCCTGCACCTGACAGGAAACACTTATTGTTAATTGTATTAAATGTTTTTATGTAAATGACGAGCCAGAAAGCAAATTTCTCTACACAGAGACAATAAAGTTGTATTGTAAAACCCCAGCCTGACCTGACGAAACACTCGGCATCAAACTTTAAGTGTGCTTCCTGTAAGAAAATAATACTGGATTTTTGATGTCTCAAGTATTCAAAACACATTTCCTTCTTTTTTCTCTCTTTTTTCTTTTCTTCTTCTTCTCTTTGTGGTCATTAATCCGATTACAATTAAATGTCAGTACTTTAAATGTTTCACAGTTTGACTTCACAAAGCTCCTTTATCACGTAGCCTCCATGTCTGTCTCCATTCAAACTTCATAATATTAACACTAATAACAGTGACAGTTGCCATAGTCAAAGCGTTGACCAAGTGTTGGCTAAAAATACACAACCACCCACCACAATGGCATAATTACTGAACCAACAACTGTCCAACACTAGCAGGTAGAAGTGGCATTGTTTTGCAGTAAACAAGTTCAGAACATAACCTAGAAGTAGGCACAAAGTCAAATAGCTTCCTTTTGCTTTCATAATCCAATTCCTTCATAAAATAGCAAGTTGTGTTGATCTCCCTCATGAGGAGACTTCTCACATCAAAGCGTGGTGTTACACAACAGACGACAGTGCAACTCTTCCTTCTCCCTCACCGACGGTACAAAATATATAACAATGTATACATACGCACAAAAACTGGCAAAACATGGTAGGACAAACTGGACGCATTGTTCACGTTTAATTAAACAAACGTGTGCTCGGCGTTTGTTTGCTTTGGCTGCACTTCCTTCTGCGAGGATTTTGATCATTGCAGACAGCTGATGGAAACGGTTCTCCCATTTTTCTTCAAGCGCCTGTATAGCTGGCTCTGTGGCGCTTTCTGCCGACTGTGCGGCAGAGATGTCGGCCATCCCGTCAGGCTTTGCTAACAAGGGTTTCAGTCTATGCTGAAAATTGTTTTTGTAGACTTTGCTACCGCAAGGTGCCAAACTTTGCGCAAGTACAAGCTTATTATAATAATATTAACAAGGTGCTAAACTTTGTGGCAGTGATCAATGGTTGGGAGCTAAGTCTGGCTCTGACCGACCAGCCTCTATATCGCGACACACAAAGTATTTCAAGATTTGAAGACAGTGTGCTGTTTGTCCTCGGACAAACAGAAAAGAGGAAACTTTTAACCGGATTGACCATTGGCCATTCTTTTGTTACTCATTCCTTTTTATTGAAGGGTGGGGAACCGCCAATGTGCATCAGATGTGATGAAAGATTAATGATTGAACATATTTGAATCACCTGTTTGGATTTTATTGAAATGAGAGAGAGCCACTTTACAGCTCAATCACTGTGTATGTTATTTCAGGATATTTTACCTGATAAGATTTTTAACTTTTTGAAAGTAATCAATATATCAGAATTTTTTTAAGTGAGATCATTTTTGGTTGTGTTTGTGTTTTACTCACCTTTTAAGTATGTTTTTAAAAAAATTACATATACCAGTTTTAACAAGTACAGACTAATTATTAATTATTATTTTTGTGATGACCAAATATCCATCGCCCTACAAGTTACTTACTTTTTATTTTTTTTACTCATGGTTTTATTTCAGAATGACACCTATCCATGAGAAAGACAGAGAGTGAGAGAGAGAGAGAGCGTGCACATGTGTGTATGTGTGTGTGTGTGTGTATGCATGTGTATTCATAATATAACTTGTAAATCAAAAAGTAGCAGACACCCAGCACAATACAAGCAGATGCTTGGGAAACTAATGTTCAGTTGCAAAATGAAAATCCTGCCAGTTACACGTAATTAATTATATGCAACAAGAACTAGATCACCAGGATAATGTGAATGTTACTTGGCTATCATTGGCGGGAGCTGCCACAAGTATAATTTTTGTTGCAACAAAAAAATTGTCGTGACAAACACGTGATTGTCGCAACAAACATGTGTTTGTCACAACAAAACATCTCTTTTGTCACGACAAAACTGCTTGTTGGGACAAAACTTTTGTTGCGACAAACATTTATTTTTTACTTTTGTCGCAATACATGTGACAAAAATTTTTGTCACGACAAACATTTTGTCATGACAAAACTGTTCCCGCAGCAAGCATGCTTTTGTTGCAACAAAAGTACATGTTTTGTCACAACAAACACGCGTTTGTCACAACAAAACTTTTGTCGTGACAAGAATGATACTTCTGGCAGCTCCCGC
>JABMCL010002364.1:60000-75000 GCA_018857735.1 Alviniconcha marisindica
CCAGAGGTTATATATGTGAGCAAGTGCTCTTTGTACGTTTTTACAATAATCCCGCCCCGGTTATCAGATCCATGCAATTTCATTACTGTACTGTACTGAACCCGGGAACCGGAGCAGACGACGCTTTTGTTTTGAAGCGCTGCGTGTTGCGTAACGCCACATGGCCTTCCACAGCCGACCGGCAATAGCCGCCGGTGCGCGCCATTTTCAAATCTGTTTACTCCCTTAATATTTTGACCGCTTGTTTGTTTACCTACTCTTTGTTTACCTAGTCCTTTTTATGCACTAAGCCATGTGTAATATAATCTGGCATCTTAGAATGTTTATTTAGATCTTATTTAGACGCAGGATCGAGCTTAATCAGTAGCCGATGCCTCTCTAGGTCCATTCTTTTTATAGCCGTCGTCTGCATGGCGCGTTTTCTGTGTAGTACTAGTGAATAGTAGTGAATCGTTGTTTTGACTCGATGAAAGTAATTCTGTGTCGATCAGTGCTTTGTCGTATAGTATTTTGCTTAGCTGACTTCATGTTTAGTGTTTATTTTGGGTTGAAATTAACTTATTGAGTATTGTGTACTGTAGAAGCTAAGTTTATATTCATAGACTACTTGATATCACTATCAGCGCTGTTGCGACTAAGATAACGCGCCCCAGGCGAAAGATCGCACCGATTGTTTTAGTACTAGTCTTTGAGTGTGTCTTGCTTCTCTTATAGAGCGTTGTATTGTAATTGTTATGTACCATTTTAACCGTGGGAGCGTGTTCTTTATTCTGATGTAAGTTTTATTGACAGTTATATTTTGTACATTGTGTTAGTTGTGATTTAGTTGTACGAATCTGCTTATAGATAGGTGCAAGCCACGCTTCCCACTCTTGTTGTAAATAAAATAAGTCATGTGTGTACATTTTGTTTATACGATTTAAAAGGTTGTAATTGTAGCTTTCATTTGATGTATTTCATGTTTTAATTAGTTTAGTTATTGTTGAGGAAACTGTATTTGTGCTGGCCAAGGAAACACAATTGTCAGCCATTTTGTGGTCCAGAGGGCTGATTTCATTGTAGCGATAGCGTGTGTTCCTTGCGGCCCGCGCAGTTCTCTTATCTATGCGTGCGCGTGAGGATTTTGGGTGTGCTGAGAAAGTTGTCTGCTGCTGTAGAATAAAACCTGATTGCTGCCGTTCGCCTGCTGTGGTCTCCATTTTGACCGACTCCGCTGCCTGGGACACTGTCCTGTTCTACGCGGCGCTTCCACTCCATTACATATACGTTAGGGCGACAATTTCCCCATCACGATCACACAAATCAAAACATGTCATATTGTCAGCACTAACATTTTTAGACGAGGCCTGTGGTAATTGTTGTCCGTCGCTGTCCTTTGATCGACCAACCATTCGTCAGTCCTTGACATCGGACACGAGCGGCGCCTGGTCAGCCAAGCCACGATATTATTAATCAAATCAGTTTCTTTCGTTACAGGTCAATTATCAAAGAGGCTCGTGGCAGACGCTGGCCGCCGCTGCCCCCCTGGCTAACCGGCCATTTGTCAATCATTGACAGCGGACACTCGGGGCAGCGCGTCACGGCGTCATCCCGTAGATCATGCACACCGTAAAAAGGTGACTGACCTCCCTTTGCTATCGCCAACTGGCACGGTGTCACTCTTGACAGGCCTCGCTTACTTACTTATTCGACCGTCCTCCAAAAAGAAGTCAGCCGATAAATATATACACAACGATAGAGGGAGGGAGGGGGGCCAGAGGCCATTGTGTTACACTCTGCTGGTTCGTTGGGACGAGTCCAAGGCGCCGCATTTCCCCAAAATTGAGGGGACGCCTTGTACGCTCGTACGTTCTCTGTGTGAGCCAGCAGAGGTCCGCGGACATATCCGGCGCCAACCAATGGCGTGTCCAGGTAAGGGTGTCCAGGCATGATCGCACGTCAGGATCGTGCCGCCATGCCTCTTGCGCTCGCCAGTCATGGGTCTCTACCCGCGGTGCGTGGCAGAAGAGACAGGGGACCTGGTGGTCGCGCCCGCCTGCTTGACTGCGAGTGTAGATGTTGCGGCAGGCGCTGTGAACCAGCGATCTGCAGCAGAAGAGCGGTGTTGTTGGGGCATGGGGGCCTAAAACGGGGGTGTATCGGATGATAGGGTCCCTGCAGAGGACGCAGGTGGTTTGGACCTCCGTCAGCGGGAGATGACTGTCCCAGAAGCGGACTAAATTGGCTATCTGGGGGTGGATTTCCCGAAGGAAAACGCCAAGCGGCCATTCCCTCTGCAGGGCCACCAGGACATCCAGGTTCACGTGGGGTAGGCCGAAAGGGGTAGAGCAGACCTCGGTTGCCCATGCTGGGTCGAAGGACGCGAGGTCTGGAAGAAGGAGAGCAACATCCCGCCCGGGACAGTACCGGGAGGATATGGGACCAGAAATAGGCGGACTGCAAGTGATGCGCCGCCAACAGAAGAAACCTTGCATCGGATGTAGAGTCCGGTGCCGACAAGGTATTGCCAAAAGCCAGACAGTGAAGTATTTGATGCGCCACTGCCAGGGGGGTGTCAGGGTGGATTGGCATTTCAAACCACACCTCCGGGTCAGCGTGTCGTGGCACGCAGATTAATATTAATGTGGGCGGCAGTGCCCCCCCCCCCCCCACACACACACACACACACGTTGGCCGCCACGAGGATGGCCTGCAATACAATGGTTACCCTGGCCCTTACTGTCTCCAGGGCGTCGCGTGTGGTAATTGTCAGCATCCTGTATCGGGGAATAAAATGTCATTACCATGTCCAACCCACAAGGTCATGCCACACTCCTGTCGTGCGGCTGGAATGAACAGTGGCAGAGTAGGTAGCATCCAGTACAAAATATTTGAAAACACTACCGTAAAATATATATAAACAAATATCCGACTGTATACACTATTGGATGCGAGGATGCCAATAAAATACACATGAAGGCTCACCTGTGGCCGACGACGCGTTTTTCGCACGTGAAAGTCACGAATGAGCTCATCAGGAATATTACCTGCTGGTTCCCAGGTTGTTTCCTTGTAACCGGTCCATTTGACTTTATAGTGCTTAACTTTATTAACCGTTTTGCATACCACTAGGCGGTCTACGAGGTAGACGTCATTGTCAACCGGAGGGACATGAGTCTCGGCGTCGGAGGGTTGGTTGGGGGGCTTTGCTTGCGCCTGTGCGCTGGGGTCCGTGGGCAGGTCCGTGGCCGTGTTGGGTATGGCTTTTAGATTTGTTTGTACTGGGTCAGTGTCGCCGTCAAGTGGGTTAGTAGGCCTGTCGTCCGGTGTCCAGTATGGACGTAGGCGTGCCGCATTGACCGGCGACTTGAGTGCTTTGTTGTCGGAACAGCGACGCAGTATATACACGTTGTGAGGTAGAGCCTTTGTGATATAGCAGTGACCGTCATATTTCTGCTGGAGTTTGCTGGAAATTCCCGGCAGGTTGTGGGAGCAACGAAGGAGTACCCGTTGGCCCACGACGTACTGAGGCGGTTGAACCTTGCCGTCGTGGTGTTTGTTATAACGGTCTTGTGCCGTCTGGATGTTCTCGGTGACCATCGTTTTGGTAAGCTCCGCGTTCTGAACAATTTCCTCCATACATGGCTGTGCAGCACTGGGAATATCGCCGACACGCAGGGCTGCGTCGATGGGCATGCGACATTCTTGTTTGAAGAGGATGAAAAAGGGTGAGAACAATGTGGATTCCGTAGATGGAACTGTACGTAGAGCCGCCGAAATGCCGGGCAGAAGACTGGACCACTTGTTGGGATGCTGGTCGCACAGTGCGCGTATGGACTGTGCAATGGTAGCGTTTGTGCGCTCGCATGTGGCGTTGGTCTGTGGGTGGTAGCTACTGGTGTGCAGCCTGGTGATTTGGAAGATCCGACGCACTTCCGTAACAACCTTGGATAGGAAATTTTGTCCTCTGTCTGAAAGCAGATGATCGGGGGCACCATATCGACATATTATACGTTCATACAGGTGCCAGGCGATCGTGGTGGCTGTCGTGTCTTTCAGGGGCACCATTTCTACCCACTTACTGAATGCGCACACGAAAAGCAGGATATACTTATGACCATCTTGACTGGGCGTGAGAGGTCCTAGAATATCACAGTGCCATCGTGAAAACAGTGTGTTTTGCGCAACCGGCAGGGGTGTGATCGTTGGGTGGCCTGGATGGATCACTCTCTTTGCCTTTTGGCAAGCCACGCAGGTTTTGACGTACGTAGCGATATCTGCATACATACCAATCCAAAAGTACCGTAGCCGTATCGACTGATATGTTCGTTCCGTGGCGAAATGACCTCCCAAAAGAGAGTCATGGAACGATAAGAGAATGTCATTTCGAAGCGGAAATGGGACAACCAATTGCTTAACTAAACGTTCGGTTCGGTGTCCCTGGCCTCGAGGGTAATACAAGTGAAACAAAAGCCCATTGTCCATAACATAATCCTGACTCTCGAGCAGGAGTCGTCGGGCAAGCTTGTCATCTGGGGGTAAGACGTTGTCTTCGGCGTAGGCCATGAATGGGGCTGACTGCGGGTCCGCCAGTTGCATCTGACGTAACTCGACATTGTCAATTTTGTCAACACCACACACAAAAGGCTGCTCGTCGCCGTCATGACAGTGAAAAGGAGGTAACGACGACGCTGTGGGGTCGGCGTCTTGACCGTCGTTTACAACGACAGAAACTGAGGGTGCCGCTGGTGAGATGTCTGGCATTGGCGGTTCGTAGTCGTCGAAGGAATCCTGTGGAGGTGGCTTCGAGTGCGGCATACGACTGAGTGCGTCAGCATTGTTGTGGATCCTACCTGGCTTGTGGATGATGTCATACTGGTAGGACTGCAGGAACAGGGCCCAGCGACCTAATCGTCCCGTAGGATCCTTCGTGTTTTGGAGAAATTTGGTGGCGGAGTGATCCGTATAGACGAGAAATTTAGCATGGGTGAGGTAAACCTTAAAGTGACGTATGCCGTCGACTAAGGCCAAGGTCTCTTTCTCTGTGATACCATACCTGATTTCTGCACCACGGAGTGCTCGACCACCGTATGCAATGACTCTCTCCTTACCTGCATCGTTGAGTTGACCCAACACGTATCCGATTGCTGTGTGGCTGACATCGGTGGAGAGTATGAACTGCTTGGTAAAGTCTGGGTAGACCAAGATAGGTGCGGTTGTGAGAGCGGTCTTCAGCTGTTGAAAGGCATTTTCAGCAGCTGTTGTCCACGTGAACTTTTGGTCGATTTTGAGCAGATCGTTTAAGGGTGTCGCAATAGCGGAAAAGTTTTTCACAAAACGTCTGCAGTAATTTGCAAGACCCAAAAACGATCGGACGTCATGTTGTGATTTGGGAGTTGGGAATTTTTTGACCAGCTCAATCTTTCGTTGATCAACAGACACACCGTCCCTGTCCAGGATTTCTGCACCACGGAACGCTCGACCACCGTATGCAATGACTCTCTCCTTACCCTGCATCTCCACCAAACTTTTACAGGGCTGGTTTTACTAAATCTTTACAAGACATGCTCTTTCTTGCTTTGCCCTGTATTCTAATTATAACCTTTAAAGTTGTTTCTTTCTGTAAGTTCCCTAGTCGTTACTAAAATATTTAATCTTCCCTTTTGTAGCTCTTCCCCATTTCCAACACGTACCTTTACACAAGGACACGGAGAGCGACGCCATATGATAGACAGAATACTAGGACGGGGAAGACATGAGCAAAAATATTATTTTAATACATAAAATAATAATATATAAAATAAAATAAAAAGAACACGAGAAGTAGACCTATCAGTTCCGGTTTATAGATTAAAGACGGAATTTGTTCTAACGACGGCACTTTTTGGGTGGACTTCTTGGACTTCTCACACTTTTGGACTTTTAGACTTATTGCTGTATACAGTTCTCCTTGGGACTCGTCTCATTCTCTGATTTCTGGGATCGTACTATTCTTCACAGGATTAAAAGGTTGATTTCCCCTGGACATGTATGATCAATCACTTTTATTTTGATGTTGAGCGTGAGATATTTTATTAACCTTTAGAATATGTATTCCAACGTGTATGGAATAAAACATGTAAACAGTATAATTACATCTCAGTGATTCATGGTGTGGAAGTCATGTCCGTCCAGGTGAGTGGTTGAAATGTCCAGGTGCGCGGTTGAAATGTCCAGGTGCGTGGTTGAAACTGTATGTCCTTCAATGTCTTCCCCGTCCTAGTATTCTGTCTATCATATGGCGTCGCTCTCCGTGTCCTTGTGTGAAGGTACGTGTTGGAAATGGGGAAGATCCACAAAAGGGTAAGATTAAATATTTTAGTAACGACTAGGGAACTTACAGAAAGAAACAACTTTAAAGGTTATAATTAGAATACAGGGCAAAGCAAGAAAGAGCATGTCTTGTAAAGATTTAGTAAAACCAGCCCTCCCCATTTCCAACACGTAATAAAACTTTTTTGTCCATAAAAGGAAATTTGCTTTAACAAATACCATCAATGAGTGTAGCGTGTGAATGAACAAAACTCAATTAAATGTGTGATAATTCAACGTAAAACATATACATAAAGAAAGGAACAAAAGTTTGTTTGTTTTTAAATTACCGTATCAGTAGCTAAAACAAGTTAATAACACATACGATGACATATACACACACGCACGCCATTCAAGCATGCACGCGCGCGCGCGCGCACACACACACACACACACACACACACACACACACACACACACACACACACACAGTAGAAGCAGTACTGAGTGGTACTAGTAGTTGAAGTGTTGCTTTACATCAATCAATCAATGTTTTATTTTATGTCTGCTCACATCGAGGTGATATTACACACACACACACACACACACACACACACACACACACACACACACACACACACACACACACACACACACACACACACACACACACTATACACGTTTACCTACAGGACTATGAATAATCAATTTAAGTGGAGGTTAGGTGTAACCTGAGTTTGAACACCAAGTGCTCTCGGCGAGGGAGGGAGGGAGGGAGGGAGAGAGGCGGGGGAGGAGGAGGGAGGAAGAGGGAGGGAGGGAGAGGGAGAGAAGGAGGGAGGGAGGGAGAGGCGGGGAAGGAGGGAGGGAGAGAGGCGGGAGGAGGAGGAGGGGGGAAGGGAGGGAGGGAGGAGGGAGGGAGGGGAGGGAAGGAGCGGGGAAGGAGGGAGGGAGGAGGAGAGAGCGGGGAGGGAGGGAGGGAGGGAGAGAGGCGGGGAAGGAGGGAGGGAGGGAGGGGAAGGAGGGGGGAGGGGGAGGGGAGGGAGGGGAGAGGCGGGGAAGGAGAGGAGAGGGAGGGAAGGGAGGGGAGAGGAGCGGGGAAGGAGAGGGAGGCGGGGAGGGGGGAGGAGAGAGGCGGGAAGGAGGGAGGGAGGGGAGAGGGGGAGGAGGGAGGGAGAGAGGGGAGGAGGGAGGGGGGGCGGGAAGGAGGGAGGGAGGAGGGAGGCGGGGAAGGAGGGAGGGAAGGGAGAGGCGGGGAGGGAGGGAGGAGAGAGGCGGGGAGGGACGAGGGAGGGGAAGGAGGAGGGAGGCGGGGAGGGAGGGAGGGAGAGAGGCGGGGAAGGAGGGAGGGAGGGAGGCGGGGAAGGAGGGAGGGAGGGAGAGAGGCGGGGAGGGAGGGAGGGAGGGAGAGAGGCGGGGAGGGAGGGGGAGCGGGGGGAGGAGGGAGGGAGGCGGGGAGGGTGGGAGGGACGGAGGGAGGGGGGGAAGGAGGGAGGGAGGCGGGGAGGGAGGGAGGGAGAGAGGCGGGGAGGGAGGGAGAGAGGCGGGAAGGGAGAGCACTGCTGTGCAGAGAGAACCATTTCATCCCATTTAGTTGCAGGCAGTCCGACACCTGATACTCCTCCAGTGCCAGACACTCCCTTGGGGCGGAGGGTCAAGCTGTCAGCCCGCCGCTGCCTTCTTTGTGCTCTGTTAGAATGCACTGCTTTTCTACCATGTTCAGCTCTTTACTGTGAACAGTCCAAGATCTTGATGAGTAGATGTTTCGTGGCATGTAAGTGCTTTTTGTGAGCTTTTCTTGTGCATAAATCTTTTTTCTTCAACACTTATACTTTTGGCGTTTCCTCTTCTTAAAATGGATGTACAGCTGTGGTTTGCTGCTGCACTGGACTGGTACACTGGAAGCAAGAGTTGCCTCTGGAAGTAGTGTGATGCAGCACGGGGTGTGTGTATTGTAGATAAACCGTTTATGTACTTTCAAGACAACAAAAGTGTTCTCTAATTACTGAAGTGTCTGTGGATAGGATGTTTTAGCAGGGATCATTATGGCTGCTTTAGTGCAGACACACACTGAATTGTTACATAAACAAAGGCTGCATTTACTCTGTCGTGTTTGTGGAAACAGATCAAACAAGTCAACTAAGCCTAGGCTACATCCACTGTGTAAATATGTCGAATCAGAGTTGGAAAAAAATCCATGAAATTGACATATCTCAAGACGGTAATAACACCCATTCCAACACCCTCTGCGTGAAATGCTTGTAAAGATCAAAAGTAGTCAAACCACATCCGCAGTGACTATTCAAAATGCTAAGCTTGACACAGAAAAAGCTGTGTATTTGTGGACAGGTTTTAATAGCTTGCTTTCTGTTGAGGACTGTCCAGTGTGTTCAGTGTTTGAAATTCAAAAGAAAGGTGGAGGACCAGCAAAGCGGAAGCGAGTGTCACAAAAACCAGACTGTGTGTTGACTGCTTGTAACACTGCTGTGTCCGACTCGGACAATGGCAGCAGAATAGATCAAGACAGCAGTGCCATGTCTCCTTTTCCCCCCAGCTGGTACATCAACTCCAACGAAAAACGTTTCCTCCCCGCATCAGTCTGATGTGCCGACATCCACAGCGTATTCCGCACTACACTTGACACCGGATAAAACACAGGCGTGCTTTCAGACTACCACACCAAATAAAACACCCAAAACAAAGGAAATTGCTGACTGTGCAACATTTCCACATATGAAAACACCGGAAACAAAACAAGCTGTGGACTGTGCAACATCTCCACATGTGAAAACACCAGAAACAAAACAAGCTGTGGACTGTGCAACATCTCCACATGTGAAAACACCAGAAACAAAACAAGCTGTGGACTGTGCAACATCTCCACATGTGAAAACACCAGAAACAAAACAAGCTGTGGACTGTGCAACATCTCCACATGTGAAAACACCAGAAACAAAACAAGCTGTGGATGTGCAACATCTCCACATGTGAAAACACCAGAAACAAAACAAGCTGTGGATGTGCAACATCTCCACATGTGAAAACACCAGAAACAAAACAAGCTGTGGATGTGCAACATCTCCACATGTGAAAACACCAGAAACAAAACAACTGTGGACTGTGCAACATCTCCACATGTGAAAACACCAGAAACAAAACAAGCTGTGGACTGTGCAACATCTCCACATGGAAAACACCAGAAACAAAACAAGCTGTGGACTGTGCAACATCTCCACATGTGAAAACACCAGAAACAAAACAAGCTGTGGACTGTGCAACATCTCCACATAGGAAAACACCAGAAACAAAACAAGCTGTGGACTGTGCAACATCTCCACATGTGAAAACACCAGAAACAAAACAAGCTGTGGACTGTGCAACATCTCCACATAGGAAAACACCAGAAACAAAACAAGCTGTGGACTGTGCAACATCTCCACATGTGAAAACACCAGAAACAAAACAAGCTGTGGACTGTGCAACATCTCCACATGTGAAAACACCAGAAACAAAACAAGCTGTGGACTGTGCAACATCTCCACATGTGAAAACACCAGAAACAAAACAAGCTGTGGACTGTGCAACATCTCCACATGTGAAAACACCAGAAACAAAACAAGCTGTGGACTGTGCAACATCTCCACATGTGAAAACACCAGAAACAAAACAAGCTGTGGACTGTGCAACATCTCCACATGGAAAACACCAGAAACAAAACAAGCTGTGGACTGTGCAACATCTCCACATGTGAAAACACCAGAAACAAAACAAGCTGTGGACTGTGCAACATCTCCACATGTGAAAACACCAGAAACAAAACAAGCTGTGGACTGTGCAACATCTCCACATGTGAAAACACCAGAAACAAAACAAGCTGTGGACTGTGCAACATCTCCACATGTGAAAACACCAGAAACAAAACAAGCTGTGGACTGTGCAACATCTCCACATGTGAAAACACCAGAAACAAAACAAGCTGTGGACTGTGCAACATCTCCACATGTGAAAACACCAGAAACAAAACAAGCTGTGGACTGTGCAACATCTCCACATGTGAAAACACCAGAAACAAAACAAGCTGTGGACTGTGCAACATCTCCACATAGGAAAACACCAGAAACAAAACAAGCTGTGGACTGTGCAACATCTCCACATGGAAAACACCAGAAACAAAACAAGCTGTGGACTGTGCAACATCTCCACATGTGAAAACACCAGAAACAAAACAAGCTGTGGACTGTGCAACATCTCCACATGTGAAAACACCAGAAACAAAACAAGCTGTGGACTGTGCAACATCTCCACATGTGAAAACACCAGAAACAAAACAAGCTGTGGACTGTGCAACATCTCCACATGTGAAAACACCAGAAACAAAACAAGCTGTGGACTGTGCAACATCTCCACATAGGAAAACACCAGAAACAAAACAAGCTGTGGACTGTGCAACATCTCCACATGTGAAAACACCAGAAACAAAACAAGCTGTGGACTGTGCAACATCTCCACATGTGAAAACACCAGAAACAAAACAAGCTGTGGACTGTGCAACATCTCCACATGTGAAAACACCAGAAACAAAACAAGCTGTGGACTGTGCAACATCTCCACATGTGAAAACACCAGAAACAAAACAAGCTGTGGACTGTGCAACATCTCCACATGTGAAAACACCAGAAACAAAACAAGCTGTGGACTGTGCAACATCTCCACATGTGAAAACACCAGAAACAAAACAAGCTGTGGACTGTGCAACATCTCCACATGGAAAACACCAGAAACAAAACAAGCTGTGGACTGTGCAACATCTCCACATGGAAAACACCAGAAACAAAACAAGCTGTGGACTGTGCAACATCTCCACATGTGAAAACACCAGAAACAAAACAAGCTGTGGACTGTGCAACATCTCCACATGTGAAAACACCAGAAACAAAACAAGCTGTGGACTGTGCAACATCTCCACATGTGAAAACACCAGAAACAAAACAAGCTGTGGACTGTGCAACATCTCCACATGTGAAAACACCAGAAACAAAACAAGCTGTGGAGTGTGCAACATCTCCACATGTGAAAACACCAGAAACAAAACAAGCTGTGGAGTGTGCAACATCTCCACATGTGAAAACACCAGAAACAAAACAAGCTGTGGACTGTGCAAACATCTCCACATGTGAAAACACCAGAAACAAAACAAGCTGTGGACTGTGCAACATCTCCACATGGAAAACACCAGAAACAAAACAAGCTGTGGATGTGCAACATCTCCACATAGGAAAACACCAGAAACAAAACAAGCTGTGGACTGTGCAACATCTCCACATGGAAAACACCAGAAACAAAACAAGCTGTGGACTGTGCAACATCTCCACATGTGAAAACACCAGAAACAAAACAAGCTGTGGACTGTGCAACATCTCCACATGTGAAAACACCAGAAACAAAACAAGCTGTGGACTGTGCAACATCTCCACATGTGAAAACACCAGAAACAAAACAACTGTGGACTGTGCAACATCTCCACATGTGAAAACACCAGAAACAAAACAAGCTGTGGACTGTGCAACATCTCCACATGGAAAACACCAGAAACAAAACAAGCTGTGGACTGTGCAACATCTCCACATGGAAAACACCAGAAACAAAACAAGCTGTGGACTGTGCAACATCTCCACATGTGAAAACACCAGAAACAAAACAAGCTGTGGACTGTGCAACATCTCCACATGGAAAACACCAGAAACAAAACAAGCTGTGGACTGTGCAACATCTCCACATGTGAAAACACCAGAAACAAAACAAGCTGTGGACGTGCAACATCTCCACATGTGAAAACACCAGAAACAAAAAAGCTGTGGACTGTGCAACATCTCCACATGGAAAACACCAGAAACAAAACAAGCTGTGGACTGTGCAAACTCCACATGTGAAAACACCAGAAACAAAACAAGCTGTGGACTTGCAACATCTCCATGTGAAAACACCAGAAACAAAACAAGCTGTGGACTGTGCAACATCTCCACATGTGAAAACACCAGAAACAAAACAAGCTGTGGACTGTGCAACATCTCCACATGTGAAAACACCAGAAACAAAACAAGCTGTGGACTGTGCAACATCTCCACATGTGAAAACACCAGAAACAAAACAAGCTGTGGACTGTGCAACATCTCCACATGTGAAAACACCAGAAACAAAACAAGCTGTGGACTGTGCAACATCTCCACATGTGAAAACACCAGAAACAAAACAAGCTGTGGACTGTGCAACATCTCCACATGTGAAAACACCAGAAACAAAACAAGCTGTGGACTGTGCAACATCTCCACATGTGAAAACACCAGAAACAAAACAAGCTGTGGACTGTGCAACATCTCCACATGTGAAAACACCAGAAACAAAACAAGCTGTGGACTGTGCAACATCTCCACATGTGAAAACACCAGAAACAAAACAAGCTGTGGACTGTGCAACATCTCCACATGTGAAAACACCAGAAACAAAACAAGCTGCGGAGTGTGCAACATCTCCACATAGGAAAACACCAGAAACAAAACAAGCTGTGGACTGTGCAACATCTCCATTGGAGTCACAGAAAATACAGCTTAGGTCAATCAGCTCCTTGAGTTGCCCACTAAGCAGAGAGGAAGAAGCGTACCACACACAACTGACACGCATTCAACTCTCGGAGTCTGACGACAAGTCAACAGTTCGTTGCAAAACACGAGGACAGCCGATAGTAATGAAGAAAGTGTCAGTGCCAAGAAAGTCTTCTAGTCTGGCAGCGTCTCCACTCCGTAAAAAGAGAGCAAATACGTCTGGGTGTATCTGGCCAACCTCAGGAGGATGTAGTGAAGCAACAGGGAACAGAATTGAAAAACTAACAACTAAAACTCATAGACAAAGTGTGCTAAACGTAGCAGGTATCAAGCAGCCATTCATCAAAAAAGAAAAAAAAGAAAAAAAAGCATTAGCTAAAAGGGTAGTACTTGGGCAGAGCTGGAACAAACACAGAAAAGAAAGACTATTCTACAGAAGCCTTGGCGTCGAATTTGAAAGGGAAAAGGCCGAAAGAAATTTACAGAACGAAATCATGTGTGGCATGAGGAAGAAAATACTGTGTGCTGATAAACGGACTGCAACTGAACCAGTTGGTTATGTTGGAGATGATGACCTGCCCTCTTTTGTTTCAAAGCTTTTAGATCGATCAGCTTCAGGAAGAAAATCTCCTGACGTGACACGGAAATGGAACCCCAGATGAAGAAATTTGGATAAAACTTGGAGGTGACCACGGAGGCGGTACCTTCAAGTTTATGCTGCAAATTGCAAACGTCAAAGAGCCAAATTCAAAATTAAACACATTTCTTCTTACCATGGTCGCTTGCAAAGACTCGCACAGCAACTTGAAAATAGTTCTAAAACCATATAAGAAACAGATCAAAGACCTTGAAAACACACAGTGGCAAGGGAAAGAAATCAGAGTATTTTTATTTGAAGACGATTTCCTGCTAAAAATCTATGGTTTGTCAGGGGCGCAAGCCGTGCACCCCTGTCTCTGGTGTACAGCCTCATAATCAACAGACCCAGAGAAGTGCAACACAACAGCCTGACCTGCCAAAGAGGTCACTTGACTCCATCAGAAAGGACCGGCAGAGGTTTAGGTTGCATGGGAGAAATGATATATATATTATTATTTTTTAAAGGCCAAGGCTTACAACTATGCCATCCATGACGCCCTATTTGACGTTCCACTCACACAGGCAGCATCAGCCCCGCTCTATCAGCAGAACCCGCTGCACACCGTAACCTGGACAAAAACTGACAGTGACAGGTCAGCGGCGAAGTGATGTCCGCGTCCATGCCGAGACAAGTCTGTTGACCCGCTCCCCCTGTGCACGATCTTATTCTAGCCACACCCGACGAAACAAGTCCTGCTGTCACGTGACACCTGCCTCACCCGCTCCATATACGGTAATAGTCAACAGATCACGGGAAAGGAAACGGCAACTGTCCACATCCTCGCAGTTCCACTCTCTCCTTGCTCCATATATGGTAATGGTCGACAGGCCATTGAGAAGTGATAGTCAAAATGTCCAGTCTCGCAGTCCCGCTCTGTATACAGTCTTAATCAGCCGGGTTGTAGAGCAAAATTAGTTGCTGACACGCGAACTACGAACGTGTGAAAAGACAGTTTACAACCGGTGTATCATCAAAAACATCGCTTCACCTTATAATTTCTCAGCAGGGTCTTAGACTGAATTTATAGAAGAAAACTTTAAGGTGTCTTCCAAATCTGTTGGTAGCGGAAGATGGAATACACAAGAGAATTATTTATAGAAATGTTAAAACAAAGCTAATCGCGGGCTATCGCGGAGCCGCTGGCCTTTTCACATAATATTAAATAAAAAAGCTGAACCTGCTAATCGCGGCCACGCGGAAGAGGCCTTTTCTAACCAGTTAAATAAAGAGACGCCATTAGCTCGGATAACGAACCTGACCTCTCAGTCAGAACATCTGTAGCGAAACGCAGTTTAAGCTTCAACACATCAATCATAAAACGAGAAATTTTATAACCTGTATGATACTGAAACAACTCGTGGCTGCCACAGAGCTGGCCCCTGTACCTAATCATTTAAGCGAACGTGAAAAATAATAGAACTTCAGCGACGCCAGATCTTACGGCAAGATCAAACCATAAAAACTACAACAGTCAAACAACAATAAAACATC
>JABMCL010002364.1:77500-87500 GCA_018857735.1 Alviniconcha marisindica
GTGTGTTGTAAGCTATAAAAAATTTTTTTATAAAAAAGAACAAACAAAAACGCAAAAGAATAAACTGATTGAATGCTGCACCATTTGTTCAGTCGCCAAGCTATAGCATATCGGCGATATTTATACCAACCATCATTGTTCTCAAAGCAATACATAGGCTAGAATATGAAGTGACCTCAGTAACAGAACGGCTGTGCTGCTTTCTGGTCTGATTCTGAAAAGTGGGTCAGTTCAGAAACTTCATTCCAAACGTACAAGTCAACAAGTCACGCGCGTGTAGAGGACACCAACATAAAGGGGAATAAAATTGAGGAATTTTCTCTACAATGTCTCTGGGGTTCGTTCCCTTGGAATTCGTTGCCGGTCTAACCGCCACGGTTACTGGATCCATTCCGACGTCTCGGATGCGTCACCGAGCGAACAAACGCTGCATCTCGTACCCCCCCCCCCCCTCCCCCCCCCCCCCCCCCCCCCCCCCCCCCCCCCCACTCCCTTCCCCGCCTCCACCCTCGCCCCGAAAATCAAGAGCTGGAGACAAGGACTAACTAGCTGACTGTACCGCAAAGACTGACCGTGCGTCGGCGAAGTCGACTCGCCACGTCTGAATATAGACCGGCCATGTTTTCTGTTCCGTGCTGCTTCCTGTCTTGTCCGTGTGGAGTGTCTGTTTGCTGCCCATTTTAGGTTGTGTATCAACTGAGTTTAAAACTTTATGCCGCCAAGAAGTCACTAGGGCCTACTCTAGTCGCGGAAAAGTTGAGTCAAGAAGACCAGGTGAGGATGGCAAAAAGCAAAGAGCGCACTCGCAGCAACCCTACTGCGGCAAAGAAAACAAAGCAAGAGTTCCGTATCTCGCTTCTTGCAGCAAAGTCAGTGGAGACACGCAATTTTGGAAATGGCTTCGTAGAAAGACTATTGTGAGTAGGTATGTGTGTGAAAAGATGAATGTAAATTCTCAGCAAGTGCTATTATTAATGAGGCTTATTTTTGCCGCCAAAATGTGTCAGGTGGCAAGATTTTAACTTAGGATTTGACACACACAGACACGCACACAAGGCACCCGGCCGCACACACGAGAATAATTACTGACTATACAAAACCAAGGGTGGTAACTGTTGAACTGTAAAAACGAGGAAAACTCTTGTCTCTCTGATTCCTAGGAATGAGTGAAGAATTGGTGGTGAGGTTGACAAAACAGGACAGCTCTAGAGAAATGTACTCACCTATATGACGACACATAAAGAACATTATTAAAAACACAAGCGCTTTCGACACATGGTCTTCGTCAGTCTGGTAAGCAGATAGAAAATAATAAAGGAAGAGGAAGTAAAGAAGAAGATAGACAAGGAGTTGAAGTAAAACAATGTTAAGAATGTTCAACTCCTTGTCGTAACACTACGTCACTAATAGCACACATACACAGGACAAACAAAACAATTTCAGTCTCTCTAACAAACGCAAATTCAAAACGTGATAGCCGTCTAGTTTTTCTTTCTCTTATTTCTTTTCCTCTACACAATTCAAATACAAGAGAGAAAATTCAAAGAGCAAAAATTCAACCTCATAGAGGAAAAATGGACAATTCTTTACATGAGAAAGCCTAATTAAAACCCTAAGTCTATGCTGAGCCCAAGATAAGCCTAAAACTGACCACCTTGGCCGATACGGCCCGCCAGATACTATCTCGTCGCATTTTTGTGGCCCTCATTATCATCCCGTCCCCCCCCCCCCCCCCCCCTCCCCCCCGTCACAAATTACCCTAGGCGACCGGCCGTACCTGACCCCCATAATAAATAATCACCGACTCGCGTCACCTTCCCATGCAGAAGCATCAATCGCCGTCATCAGTTCTCTTGGACAGCGCTTGCGCATTCAGTATACACAAGGTTACCACCTCTTTGTTTAAGGGAGGCTTATTATTTTTAGCCCATTGGTCAAGGGCCCCCACAGTGAGGACGGTCAGAAACCACATGGCCCCCATAATTAGTGACAATCGGAGGGGGCGTCAACGGGCCCCCCACAGTGAGGACGGTCAGAAACCACATGGCCCCCATAATTAGTGACAATCGGAGGGGGCTTCAACGGGCCCCCCACAGTGAGGACGGTCAGAAACCAAATGGCTCCCACAATTAGCGAGGACGGTCAGAAACTAAATGATCCCCGCAATTAGCGACAGTCGGAGGGGGCACAACACCATTATGTTACATTATCTGTCTTCTTCTTTACTTGCCTCTTCTTTTATTATTTTCTATCATAGTTCAGGAGCTGCGTGAGAGTCGAGGTGGCCGTCCTAGGCTGTCCGTCCTAACGATCCTTCTGGTTTCCGTGGACGTAAAGCTATATTGAACCATGCTTCGGCATTGGTCTCAGCTTGTCCCTAATATGTCAACTGACATCCGAGGACATTAAGCAACACTACCTACCTACCTTATTTTCTGTCTATCTTCTTACACGCGACGAAGACTCTCCACCGAAAGCGCTTGTGTTTAATTGTTCCTTGTGTGTCGTCGTATAGGAGTACTGCTCTGTTTTGTCAACCTCATCAGCAGTTGTTCACTCATTTCTCGGAATCGGAGAGACTGACAGAGCTGCTCTATCTCTGATTCCTGTCCGTCTCAGACGATTTTGCGTCAGAAACATCGGTTCTGTAAGTCTCTGCGTGTCATGTGTGGACACGTGCAGACGATTTCCGGTGCTTCCCTTCCTGGGAACTCTGCCAGACTTGGTAATTTCTGGTGCAAGCACTAGTACTAGTTAGGCTTTTTCACATCAGCCGGTTTAATAGAGCGGTTACTAGTCAATACAAAGCCATTTTCGCCGTCCGAAGCTGTGTAGAGCTTGCACAATGGGTCTGAGTGGGTTGCCGGCAAGTAAGAACACCCGAGTGAGTTGTGGGCCTTTTGTTGTACCAGAAACCAAATGGCCAATGTACCAGCGAGTCTCAACCAGCTGCTCATTCGTGATTCATTTCTCATACGAAATTCATGTTTTCCGGCTGGAGGCGACCGGTCTGGTACACTGAAGTGCGCAGGTTTCAAAGCAGGCTTTATTGTGCATGATGGACAGATAGATGGCTGGCTGGTGTTTAACGTTGCAACAGTGAATTAGACAGCTTGCGTTTTAGTGACTTGTTTTAAACTGGTGTAAAAGAATTTTCAGTGTGTGATTCGTCGTGAGGTAACCCTCTGTTGTTAACCGGACGTTAAAATCCCAGAACCAACAAAGTAACTAATTAACTGACATCTTCACTTAGGTGAACTCGGACGGCTCGATAATTAATTGTTAACTCCCAGTCGACCATTACCGTTCCACCAAGGCGAAGGTAAATTCAGATGTAAAGTCTTCTGCTGTTGTTGTTCAACTCAAGGGCTGTTTTTGTACAAAAGCGATTGCTCGGATAAAAGAAAATAGATATTACAAAATGGACTTGTCCGTTCATATCTGAGTACCCATTCTAGGGAACGACGACGCTCTATCCACAATCTGCAAGCTTGAACTTGTGAACCGGATTATCAGTTTGGCTTTAACGAGCATGTATTGGTAGGAAAGAGTGAAGTTAAAGTCCACTTCAAAAATAGCCTAAACATCTTTTAAAGAATGCTATGTTGTGTGCGTGCGTGCGCGTGCGTGCGTGCGTGTGTGTGTGTGTGTGTGTGTGCACGCGTCTGTGTTGTGTGTGTGTGTGTGTGTGTGTGTGTGTGTGTGGTGTTGTGTGTGTGTGTGTGTGTGTGTGTGAGAGAGAGAGAGAGAGAGAGAGAGAGAGAGAGAGAGTGTGTGTGTGTGTGTGTGTGTGTGTGTGTGTGTGTGTGTGTGTGTGTGTGTGTGTGTGTGTGCGCGCGCGCGCGTCTGTCTGTCTATCTCTGTCTGTCTGTCTCTGTGTCTCTGTCTGTCTGTGTCTGTGTCTGTCTGTGCCTCTGTCTGTCTGTGTCTCTGTCTGTCTCTGTCTGTCTGTGTGGGTGTGTGGGTGTGTCTGTCTGTCTGTGTCTTAGTGTCTGTCTGTGTCTGTGTCTTAGTGTCTCTGTGTGTGTCTGTCTGTGGGTTTCCACTGTAATTAGACAACGTCAACTCGGAACCGACTTGCTATCTATACTTCTAACTGAGCAGTGCAGGAAGCAAGGCCCAGACTGAGAGTGCAGCGACCTCCTAATTCAGCAGAGAATACAACAGATCCGGGCAGGATTTTATTGTCGATGGAAGGAGTGAGGAGAGACCGTTGGCTAAGGAAGTTCGACCGCATTGTCTACCCGAGTGCAGACAGTAGAGAGGAAGGAGGAATTAAAGCAGTTGGATTTTAAAGCCCAGTTACTCAACCGTGACTGTTATGTATGTAGGGGAGCGGGGTGGGGAGTGAAGCATAGTTCAGGAGCTGTGTGAGAGTCGAGGTGGCCGTCCTGGGCTGTCCGTCCTAACGAGCCTCCGTGGACGTAAAGCTATATTGAACCATGCTTCGGCATTGGTCCCAGCTTGTCCCTAATATGTCAACCGACATCCGAGGACATTAAGCAACACAACAACCAACAACCGCCGCGTCCATAGTTCAGGAGCTGTGTGAGAGTCGAGGTGGCCGTCCTGGGCTGTCCGTCCTAACGAGCCTTCTGGCTTCCGTAAATGTAAATGTCCTCAGATGTCAGCTGACATATTAGGGACAAGCTGAGACCAGTGCCGAAGCATGGTTCAATATAGCTTTACGTCCACGGAAACCAGAAGGCTCGTTAGGACGGACAGCCCAGGACGGCCACCTCGACTCTCACACAGCTCCTGAACTATGACCTCGACTCTCACACAGCTCCTGAACTATGACCTCGACTCTCACACAGCTCCTGAACTATGACCTCGACTCTCACACAGCTCCTGAACTATGACCGGACGCGGCGGGCCCAGCGCACAAGTTTTAACACTCTAGATAACTGGGGCCATAAAACTCCCACCCAATCAAAAAGGAAAAGGACAGGGGGGAAAAAAAAAGTTAAAGGGTCATAGCCCGAAACACATACAATACACTCGGTTACATATAATATACTTCTGCGGAGAGTAGTTGGGAAAACACTAACTGATAGAAACCGTAAGGCGCATAAATTATTATACTTTAAATTTCTGTACAATGAAACACTCTGACAAAATACAGAATCATCACAGGCGAAGTCAATCCACGTTTCTCGCTGTGAGACAACGCAAGATCTCTCTCTCTCTCTCTCTCTCTCTCTCTCTCTCTCTCTCTCTCTCTCTCTCTCTCTCTCTCTCTCTCTCTCTCTGTTTGGAAGTTACTAAGGTCTAGGTAGTTTAAAAGATCACATGCAATGCTGGCACTTTCCATTCAATACGAGAACGTGATTATTATTATTATTGACTGCTTTCATATAGCACTATTCTCTGCTGTCGAGCAGACTCACTGCTCATGTCGCATTTGATTCTGAATGAGTGACTGTAGCCTTTAATAGCGCGTATTAATATCTACCGAAGTAGTGTACTTGACAGCAGTGATTTGATTTAATCAGACTAAAATAGGCCTATGTCTATTGACAATGACATAAAGTCCAGATTCGGGCCTCATGGTATTCAGATGGCATCACAAAAATAGGTAGGTAACTTTGTGTTTTACGCCCAGTCTACCATCACGGTTACATCAGGGCGAGACACAGTTTTTCATCACACGATAAACGTTAAAAATATGTACATATTAAAACTGGTATATATAGAGATTATTTTTTTTTTTAACAGACTTAAAACTTGGGTAAAAGATAAAACAGAACCAGAAATGATCTGCAAGTTTATATTCTGTCAAAAATATTGCTATCCTTCAAGTTAAAAAATCTTTTCCAACGATATTTCTTGAAATAATACACGCAGTGATTGAACTGTAAAATGGCTCTCTCTTATTTCATTAAAATCAGAACAAGCAAGTAAGATGTGTTCTGTAGTCAGTCTTTCATCACATCTGATGCACTTTGCTGGCTCCTCACCCTTCAATGAAAAGGAACGAGTAATAAAAGAATATCAATGTGCAGTCGTGAGATCACAGCCTCTTCTTTTCTGTTTGTCTGAGGACAAGCAGTACACACCTTTAAATCGGGAAATATTCGATGCAGTTTATTTTCAAGGAACTCGTCCCACAAGGCATATTTATTTACATCAGATTTTAAGTCTGAGAAGGGGATGAGCACATCCCAGATGTCGCCATCGAGGGCATCCCTAGCAGCAGAGTCTGCAGCCGAATTTCCTCTAACGCCCACCTGGCCGGGGACCCAGATAAAAACAATCATTTCCTATAACGTCCACCTGGCCGGGGACCCAGATAAAAACAATCATTTCCTATAACGTCCACCTGGCCGGGGACCCAGATAAAAACAATCATTTCCTATAACGTCCACCTGGCCGGGGACCCAGATAAAAACAATCATTTCCTATAACGCCCACATGGCCGGGGGCCCAGATAAAAACAACCTCCTCCCCGTCTCTAGTCAAATCCATATATCGTTCTAAAAAATGTGTATTATGATAGGGTGGTCATACTTTAGGTTCAGTAGAACTTGTAATGACGAACGGGGGGTCAGACAATATCAACAACGATTTTTCTTTAGAACAGTAATCGTGACTGAGAGCCAAAAGATTAGCTCGTAGTTCAGCCCTACATACAGAGCTGTCGTCTGGAAGCCGACAAGTACATGCTTTACGGACACGTTTAGTGCAGACAGCCGCCGCAGCGACTCCTTCCTCTGTTTTTTAATCGTCTGTGAAATTTAGTTCTGGCGAAGGATATTCTGTAATAAGCTGCAAATAGAACTCTTTGTAGGTTTCAGGGTTGGTTGTGTCATTTTTTTATTTAGTTAGGTCAAACCGGACTGTACGGGATGAAAATGTCCAAGGAGCGATGTCCAAACAGGAAGCATCGTCAATTAGGTCAAGGTCAATTTTGGATTTCTCCAGCTAGGTGAGGTAGGATACGGATGCCATGAGGTGGGATTTTCGACGCTGATTCTTCAAACAGTTTGACGCTTTCGGGTTCAAAAACGCAGCTGCAGGTTCGATTTTCCGGCAAAGATTTTACTTTCAGAAACATGACTTAAAGCACGTTTTAGACGGAGGAGGCCGGGGACGGTTCGTGTGCTTCCACGTATAGACTGTGGGCAGGAGGTGTGCGGAAAGCCTCCAACGCGATACGCAAGCCCTGACTGTGGATAGGATCCAATTGCTTTAGAACCGACTGACGAGCCGATCCATTGGCGACGCATCCGTAATCCAGCTTGGAATGAAGTAACCCGCGGTACCGGCGTAGCAGGACGATACGACTGGCTCCCCAATCAGTATACCCCACTACTCGCGGAATACCCCGAGCAAAACATTGCTCCTTTTGTGCTGAAGCCATTGTCAGAAAGAGAGCCACTGACTGAATACGGTGCCACCCATAAATCATTCCCATCCATAGGCCTGTCCATGAACAGTTATTGGTAGTATAACCACGACAGCTGAAATAAGGACACCAAAGCAAACTCAGCATATGCATGTCCTAGACAGATGGGTTTGAAAACTTAATGAAAAATTCAGAGGAATGCGAAAAAACAACCTACAAGTAAAAAAACAACAACTTTTCTCTACGTATTCAGAAGTTGTTTGTGTGTCGGTGCGCGCACTTGTGTGTGTGTGTGTGTGTGTGTGTGTGTGTGTGTAATAATAATGGACATTTCTATGGTGCATGATCTCTAGCCAGATCTAGGCACAATGTGTCGTACAAAAAGAAACAGAAAAATATATAACCACATACAATGGACAAAATAAAAAGGTTCTGGGCCATACACTCAGCATTAACAAGATGTCAATGCTGCGTGACGAATATCGTACGGTAATGAGTTCCACTGTGTCGGGTCTGTAAAAGAAAAAGCTCTTTGTCCAAAGGTCTTTGTTTCCGTGAAAGGTATGCGGAAGGTTTTGGTGTCAGAAATAGAGCAAAGTTGTCATGATGGATGGTAGACAGTCAGGAGTTCAGAAAGATAGACTGGGTAACTTTCAGTGAAAGAATTGTAGCACAGAGTTGCGACTTTGTACTGGATTCTTGAGACTATTTGTAGCCAGTGAAGTTTTTGAAGGAGGGGTTTCGTGTGTTCGCGCTTGCGAGTTTTGAAGACGTCTGGCTGCAGAATTTTGGACCTTTTGGAGTTAGTCAAGAAGATGTTTTGGAGAACCTGATAGAAGAGAATTACAGTAGTCAAGTTCTGACAACAACAAAGGCACAGCGGAGGGTTTTTGTAGCATCAATAGTGAGATAGTGACGGATGTTACTAATTCTCCGAATTTCTATGTAGGCAGATTTGCATATGTTGGTGACATGCTTCACCATGGACAGATTGTTAGAGAGTGTTACGCCCAGACCTTTTTGCCTGCAAGGAAAACAGAATATCAGTGTTTCCTAAGCGAATGAGGTTGGATGAGGGTTTGGGAGAGAGGTTCTCTTCGAGGCAATGAAACTGTGTTTTATCATCATTAAGCTTGAGGTTGATGTCATCCATGTCTTTACAGGAAGCAGTTGCTCCAAGCATTCAACAAAGAGGGACGTGGGAAGTGGGTCGAGTGAACAGGGTTTCCGGGAGAATTGCAAAAATCGTGTTTTGACGCATTGCATTGACACAGGTTCTAAAAAGTAAAAGGAAAATTGGGTCATCTGGTGGTAGGATTGGCACAGGCTTTTGACTGTCTAGATCACTGCGGATTGTTTTGACTTTCCGGATGAAATTGTCAGCAATTGCGTCCGGAGGATCACAGGAAGGGCAGTTGGAAGAGGCAAGTCAGAGTTACAACCCCGAAGTTCGTTACAAACACCAAACAGCTCTTTGCAACAATTACCCTGTGCTATCTGAGAAGAGAAGTAATGGGACTTGGCTTTGTGCGCAATGTTTGTAACAGCCCTTTTAGCAGCACCGTAAATCTGTTTATCAACTGTGAGGCCAGTCTTGAGCCATCGTAAGCTGGTTTGGCCTAGCGGTAAGGCGTTAGGCTGGTAAGCGGAAGGACCTCGGTTCGATACCGCTTCGGCTCTCCTTTCTCTTCAAAAGGATAGTGGTTTGCGGGCACTGTCTTGTGACTTTGTCCGTCACTTCCTACTGAAACATTAAAATTGCTCTCATCGCTGCCCATCTTAATGCAGAAATCATTCTGGTGGTGACAGTGTAGCCATAGGTATATAATCTCCCTCTTCCCCCACCTCCACACCCCCTTCCTCCCCTTCTCCCCGTCCCTAATAAGCCTTATGGCTTCTGTGGACGTTAAGCACCGTGTTTACTGACTTTATCTGAGCCACCTCCGCTCAGCCCGGCGGTGCTGACGCTTGGCAGAGCGTAGCTCCTGGCTGACACTGGCGTACCACGGAGAGGACCGGCCAGCCGGCCCTCTGGGTCGCGTGGCTGGGGGGGGGGGGGGGGGGGGGCATGCTTGTCGAGCGGAGTGCGCTGTTCCTCGGTCAGCTGCTGGGCGGTCGGCTCGGGCTGGGTGTCCACTGTGGCGGCGATATCTCTCTTGAGGTCGTTCCTGCTGATGGCTTTAATGTTCCGTAGTTCCCGGTGGACGAGCTGTCACTCTCAGCAGGAACAAATGAGCTGCTCACTCTCCCTTTGGTTGGTTGAGTGTTACTTTACGTCCACAGAAACCGTAGGCTTATTAGGGACGGGAGCCCAGGACGGCCACCTCGACTTTCACACAGCTCCTGACCTCTGACACTCTCCCTGTACAGAACCCAATCTATGATGGTGGGCTGGATCTCCAACACCCTGAACGATGTCGAATGTAGTGATGATTTGTGGGGCTTTTGAAGTCAATGGACTGGAGGGAGAGTCAATGTGTATGTTAAAGTCACCAGGTATGATCAGTTTTCCTCGTAGAGTGTTGCAATACTCAAAAAGTACAAATTAAATCCGGAAACTCTGCAAGAAAGACAGCGTCAGTTGGCTTGTTTGTTTGTTTGTTTGTTTGTTTGTTTGTTGTTGTTTGTGTGTGTGTGTGTGTGTGTGTGTGT